>JAJOOO010003681.1:0-18748 GCA_029582685.1 Solanum piurae
TTATTCAAAAAGGATTACGTAGGTGAGGATTCTACCTTCTATGGCGTTCTAGGCATGGTATCAGTGGTTGGTGTTTTGGTATGTCCTCGACTTGTTGTAGACGTCTTTTTGACTCTTGGAAAAACACTGCTTCTGAATGATTGATTTCCTTTTCTAACCATTTTTTTCTTTTCAGTTGATGATTGTTTCATTTTCGCTTGGAATGGGGCCTATTCCGTGGCTTATAATGTCTGAGGTACTAACATCTTTATTTATCACATAACTTACTATTACATTTTATTGTTGGTTTTTTTACTCTGGCAACGTTAAATTCAGCACGTTCCTACCTTTCCGAATCGTAGAACCTATATAGTACGAGTTTTCAGAGTTCATCTCAGAAAATACAATCTTGGATGTTGATGGTGTGAAAAAAACTTCTAGGATATGGTCTTTTCCATGTTTTGGACAACATAACATATTAACCTTTTTCGCTATTTCGTACTTAAATTATTTTTTAGCACAAATTTTGATATAATCCCTCTGGTATTGTAGATTCTTCCGGTTAAGATCAAAGGCCTTGCTGGAAGTGTAGCGACGTTATCCAATTGGTTCTTTTCCTGGGTAATTACAGCAACTGCACCGCTGCTATTAGCTTGGAGCAGTGGAGGTATGTCTCTTGCTCTTACAATCTATACCATGTACACGATCCAACCCGATCATGACTATAACATGCATTAATATGAGCTAATTGATATTTACCAGCCTACACGCGTAATAGACTACATATTTTGGCCCGTGTTTGCGTATCTTGTGAAAATTTTGCACCCCTCCACCTCCTACCACCTCTACGTTTTATTCAGTGGTCACGAACACCTAACTGTCCGCTTTATTGTTGCTATAGTTGTTGATCATGGTCATGTTGATCTGACTTAACACATCTACGTGATCTTTACCAGGAACCTTCACTCTTTATACACTTATGTGTGTATTCACCGTGGCGTTTGTGACAATTTGGGTACCTGAGACGAAAGGGAAAACGCTGGAGGAAATACAGTTCTCGTTTAGATGATAGAATTCGTGTATATTTGCATTTTCCACTCCATGTTTCCTCTTCGTTCTTTCGACAATAATTCTTGCCATTCTGCAAAAGTTTCAATACCATATTAGAAGATAAAATCTATGAGATTTTACATTTTGATTTATTCATCTTTTTTTAGAAACAGAGAATCATACATGTAAACAAGTGGTATTTGATTTTTTGGCACACTATTATTCAGAATAATATGTTGTTGTAACAGTAATATATATACTCCACATTTATTGGACAATTTGAGGGATCATGTGATATTTTTGCTCTTTCTTGACGGAGGGTATCTGTATACCATTTACGATAGTTCGGGGCTATATTTGTCTTTTTCCCTTAAAAGAATTAGAATTGATTTTGAAATTCCTATAGCTTATGCATATGGCAGAGAATGTGATTATTGTCACCTACATTATATTGGTAAGTACTCTTGTAAAATAATATTGACCCTATTAGAAAATGTTTTCTTCTATAAATAATATTTTGCATAATTATATTATATTATTTACTTAATATTTAAATGAGAGATCAATATAATTAATTAATTAATTACCTAATAAACACAAAATATCTCAAAAATGATGTTAATTTCAGACAAATTTCCAATCTAGACTACTAATTTTATGTTTTAAAATAATTTTTAATCCATTCTCAATAGATTTTTCAAAACAAAACATTAATATCATAGATTTTAAAAATCTATAAAAAACCAAGTTTTAAATTCACATATCACATTGGGAGTTCACACTAAATATGCACAAAAGAAAATCTTAGATTTGTCTCTGATTCATTGTGAGTTCACACTATACATGCATAAAAGGAAATTATAAATTCGCCTTTTGTTCACTCTGCGTTCATACTATACATGCATAAAAGAAAATCCTAAAATCGCCTCATGTCCACCGTGAGTTCACACTATACATGCACAAAATGAATTCCTAGATTTCACCTCTTGTCCATTTTTGAATTCACACTTTACATGCACAAAAAGAAATCTTAGATTCACCTCTCGTCTATCATGAGAGTTCACACTATACACGCTAAATTCTTTTTTATAAATTCCCTTTTTATCCACAATATGAGTTCACACTATACTTGCACAAAAAGAAATAAGCATATATTTTTACATGGAACTTTTCAGAAACATGCAAAAAAAAATGTAGAAAGTAAAGCTAGGCATTATCATGTTTTCAATTTTTCTTTTTCCCTAAAATAAGGGAAGAAAAATTGGGCCAAATTATTTTCGTGTATGCAAAATAATATACAAAAATGCTTTTTACGTTTTAGTCAGTAGAAACTGATATTATCATTTGCTTTAATTTTCCCTTTAGACCCACTGGAATATACATGTCTCGGTTTTTGTAAAGATATGACACCTGACCTAACTCAACCCCAAAAGCTAGCTCAAAGGGAGAGGATTGACCAAGCCTTATAAGGATTCCACTCATCTCATTAACCACTAATGTGAGACTTTTGTCATTCTTTAACATTCCACCTCACGCCCAGTGCTTAGCATCCGGTGCGTGGGTAATTTTAATTTTGAGGGCCCAAACATTGGGTGAGATGGGCCCTACTCCGATACCAGATAAAGATATGACACCTATATGGACTTGGACAATCCTCCCTTCATGAACTTGCTTTTGGGGTGTGAGTTAGACCCAAAACCTAATTTTTACATGGGTAAAAGTCTCACATTGGTTGGAGAATAAACTGGTGGTCTCCTTGTATGGATTTGAACAATCCTCCCCTCATGAACTAACTTTTCGGGTGTGAGTTAGGCCCAAGACCTAATTTGACAGTTTTAAAAATTATATTTGATAGAAAATACTTTATTCCAATTTAAAATACTTTTAAAAAATTTAAATTTTTATCCTCATACATATATCTTTAAAAGAAAGGTTAATTCGATTGGAACTATTAATGTTATTGTCTTACAATTTAAATTTCTCCCCACCACTAAATATATATCTCTAAAAGAAACGTTCATTCCTAAGAAATCTCTCAATCTGGAATATTGACAAGTGATAATGTATTCAAAACTGAGATGTATTGGGATATTGAGCGATGTATAGGGATTCAAATTCCACCAAATTTAAGAGATTTTTGTAATTTAGAAAAAAAAAATAGAAAGAGAATGTAATTAGCTCTTAACACTTTAAAATTTATGTAAAATTCCCAACAAATTAATTCGATCCTAAAACAAGTAACGTCAACTAATACTGTGCAAGTGAATATATTAAGAAATTAAATTGATACAAAATCTTGAAATTCTTGTAGCTTAGGGATATATATCACAAGATGATTTACAATATATAAGTAGGCTAACCAGGCACTCTCGTAAAATAACTTTAATGGAAAATACTTCCTTGCATAATCATATAATATTATTTACTACTTAATATTCAAATGAGAGATTAAATTTAATTAATTAATTACCTAACAATGACATTTGTAAAATATCTCTAAAAGGGATATTAATATTGGACATTTTTATAAAAAATATTCAAGCCATAACTAAATTTATTTTGGAAAATGGATGCACCACAAATTTTAAAATCAACTACGCAATATTTGTTATTGACTTTTTTTAATGACTGGACATATGCATCAAAATTTTACAAATCAAAATGCGTAATACTAGATTTAATGAGTTTATATTTAATTTAATAGCCGAGAACGGATGGAGCAAAAAAAGTAAATAATAAAACAAAAAGAGAAGAGGGTTTAACATAAAAAGAAATCACTTTTAAGTTTTAAGCTTTTATCGGTCTCTAGATGGTAACAATAACAGTGAGACATGAAGAACAGAGAGCAGAATCACTAATTAAGGATTATTTCAAGGAAAAACTTCCTAATTACACAAATATTCCTATCATATTTACTAGTTTTTCTTATAATTTGAAATAATTACATATTGTCTCACTAATTAATAATATCATATCATAGTTCAAGTCAGATACACCTAGATGTAGGGGGTATCAAATGGGCGGGTTCAGTTGAAATTGAAGATATTAAAATGATTTGAAATAGAGATTGGGTTGAGTTATGACCCGCCCAAGTTTACTTTGGGCTCAAATGGACTAAAAATCTGGTTGAGTCATGACCCTCTTAATCTCAATAATTTTAACATACTGTAATTTAAATTTTATAACCACAATTTGAATTTCAACTCAAGAAAATAAAAAAAAAGTTACAAATGGAGAGATAAATTCCAGCAGATATAGAACAAATAGTAATTCATACTTTCAATATAGGAACATACATTACATCAATGCGAATAAAGAATCTTAAAATGGGTTGAAATTGGAGATTAAGTTGGGTTCAATTGAAAAATCTTTTTAAAATGGGCCAAGGCTTGAATGAGTTGAGTTTGAATCCAATTCAAATTATCTTCAACCCAACCTATTAAATATTGGGCGGATTGGACGGGTTACCTATACTTGGGCTCATTTTTTACACCCCTACTTAGATATATGTATTTTTACTATTAGATACACTGAAAAAGGGAGAGAGGTGAGTGAGTTAAGAGGGAGCCAATGAGATAATCTGTGTATCCCAAATACAAATACATGTATATGTGATACTAGATATATTTTGAAATACAAATACATAAGGAGAAAGGAGATCGAGAGAGAAAGAGAGACGAGATAAGAGAGAGGCGAATGAAAGAGTCAGATACATGCAAACTCATTTGTATACAGTGTATCTGAAACAAATTACACTTAATTTTGACCCTTGTATCCGAGATACATATGTGTGGATGCACCAGATACATGTATTCGAAGTCCAAATTCTCATAAGATTGTAATATTGAAAACTCTCGTGAAGAGAAGTATCAACTATTGAGAATCAAACTTGTACACATGTAGGCTTTTCTTGGACACCCGCTACCATTAATCTACCCCATCAAGTTGTTGCAAAGGTCTGCAAAATTTCAAATATAATCTATCAAGTAGCATTTTACTTATATACACGATATTCAGATCATTGAAGCTCTGCCCCTATGTATTTTATCTACACTTGATATGTATCTATAAAACAAAATGTTGATCCTGGAGAAATTTGAGACTACTAAGGAAGTCGATAGACTCTTTCATTAAGTAAGGGAAAAAGGGCTAATCAGCAGGACATATGTCCTACAATTGAGTGACAAAGGAAGGCAAGATCTTACCTGTTTAAGGCATGTTTCGACATACAATTCTCACGAAAGATAAAGTTGGTGAGACCATACTTTTCTCAACTCCATCAGCTATTGATTATGACCCGATGAAAAAAGGGATGAATTCATATTAATATGAGCACAAAAGAACATACTTTCGAGGGATTGATGAGGGTAGATGAAAAGGGGATTCGTTTGATTTTTATTTCATAGTAAGAAAGGTCTTGATTTGGTATGAGATTAGAGAAAACTTACTCGCAAAATATCTATCTAAAAAAGATACGCTAGTTATACGTGATAAATCTTTGAATCTGGACTACTGATTACGTGTCTTAAAATTTAAATCTCTTACATGCATTTAAAATGTATATCTAAGAGAGATGTTGATTTTATGCATTAAAACTTAAATTGTTTACCCATACTAAATATCAACAATAATAACATACTAGACCAGTGTAATAAACAAGTAAGATGTGCAGAGGGTAGTGTGTACAAATACTTTACCCTTACCTTGGAAGGTATGTTGATTCAGATTGACCCTTAGTTCAAGAAAATAAATGGGGTGAAGAGCCAAGACAAAATACTAAACAAGGAATAATAAAACATTTTGAAAAAGGAACAGTAATTACAATAAAATAATTTGATAATCAAAGTACAAAGAATAATAAATAACAACAAAATAGAAAAATAAGAAACTACAAGATTAATACTACGACTAGTATGGAAAATAAGTGAGACAACAATCAATTACCTACTAATATTTTATCCTAATCTGTATCCACTAAAATCTTGTATCTAAGGTCATGCCCTTGATAATTTGAAGTTGCACCATGTCTTATCTAACCACCTTCAGTCAATACTTCTTTGGCCTACATCTATCTCTCCTTAAATCATTTATAACCAACCTCTCACGCCTCTATTAGAGAATTTGTGCATCTCCTTTTCACATTTCTGAACCATCTCAGCCTCACGTCTTGTATTTTATCCTCCGTCGAGGCCACACCCATTTTGTCCCAAATATCTTACAATTTTAATCTTATCTCTTCTAGTATTTCCACATATCTCTCTCAATATCCTTATTTCCTCAACTTTAATTTTCTAGAAGTAAGAGTTCTTGACTGACCAACACTTCTCTCCATACAACATGTCAGTCTAACCACTACTCTATATAATTTGTCTGTAACTTTTGGTGGCACCTTCTTGTCACACAATACTCAGGATGTGAGCCTTTTTTTAATCCACCCCGTACTAATACTTGAGTGACATCATCATCAATTTCAATATTATCTTAGATAATATATTTAAGATACTTGAAACTTCCTTTCTTTTGGATGGCATGTGTATCAAGCCTCAATTCCATACTAGTCTCATGTGTTACATCACAAACTTTCACTCTAAGTATTTTGTTTTGGTCCTGTCCAAAATGAACCATTCAGGCTTCAAGGCTCGTTTTCATAACCTTAGCTTAACTTTAACACTTCCACGAGTCTTGTAGTCAAAACTATGTCATCTGCAAATAAAATATATTGTGGTCATCTTTGATTTTCCGCGTCAAAACATCCATCACCAATGTAAATTAAAATGGGCTAAGATATGATCCATAGTGCAAATCCATCATAATATAATTGGTTAGTGCTCTGAGTCTTCTTCCACTATTCTTACTTGGCTCTTGTCTACACTGTAGATGTCCTTAATCGCCCTAATGTATGTCATAGGTACGCCTCTAGCCTCCAAACACTTTCATAGAACCTTTTCAGGACTTTGTCGTATATCTTTTCTTGCCTGATGAACATCATGTATAAGTCTCCTTCCAATATTGTTCCATCAGTTTCCTAACAAGATGGAAGACTTCTATAGTTGAATGTCTCAGCACAAAACCTAATTAGTTCTAAAAAATAATGCTCAACATTACCTTCATCTCCATCACCCTATCTCTAACCTTCATATTATGACTTAAGAGCTTCATATCCTATAGTTGTTGCATTTATGACTGCTACTATACTCTTGTTCTTGTACAACAGAATCATTGTACACCACTTTTGTTCTTTGGGCATTTTTATCATCTTAAAAAGGACACTAAATAATTCAGTTAGCCAGTCTGTACCTATCGTGCCTACGCTCTTCCATATATAATTCCACCGGGATCTCGTCTAGCCCAATCACTTTTCCCCTATGCATCATTTGAATCACACTCTTAACCTCCTTAACCTTTATACACCTCCAATACCTGCATCAAATATATATATCTCAAAAGAGACGGTAAAATGAGATAAATTTTCCGATGTAGACTACTGATTCTGATTCTTTAAATTTAAATATCTTACTCATAGTCAATCTCTCTCTCTAATAGAGCCGTTAATATCAGACAATTTTTTTAATTTGAACTATTGATTCTGAGTTTTAAAACTTAAATTTTCTTATCCACGATCAATATATATCTCTAGAAGATATATTTGTTAGTATATCTAATAGAGCTGTTAATATTAGACAAATTTTCTAATTTGAACTACTTTAAATTTTCTTATGCACGGCCAATATATATCTCTAAAAGAGATTTTTTAATTAATTATGATTAATTAGGAGAAGAAATAAAAAGTAACAAAGCATCACAAAAAAAGAAGCATATTTTCAGGCCACCATATTTCCCAATTGTTATATATAGGGTGTCATGGTTAACCTTTTATTAACCAAAAATCAACTCTCTACACTTCTTGTTTATCATCTCAATTTTTCTTTAATTGCCTTGTAAAAATGGCAACCAATTCTACATGGACTAGGGAGGAAGACAAAATGTTTGAGAATGCATTGGCCATTTTTGACAAGGACACACAAGATAGATGGAGTAATGTAGCTAAGGCCACAGGCAAAACTGAAGAAGAGGTAAAATTACATTACCAAAAACTTGTAGAAGACATCGAAAACATCGAGGCTGATCTAGTTCCCTTGCCTAAATATAACGAGGTAAGTGTTGGTCATGACAACAAAGCAAGGACGACGAACAAAGGTAAAATACCCTAACTATTAATCGTTACATTCTCCTATCTGAATTATTATCACCTAGCTAGTTGAGTAGATGATAATAATTCAGATAGAAAAAAAAACAACGGCTAGTTGGTCTTGTAAGCTTCGAGATGATGATATTTCAAACAACAAAAATAATGATATAAATGAGGTGTGAAACTTGAAAAAAAAATAGATCAATTGTGTTTTTTTCTTTTACAATTTTATTAACTTTAAATTATTTAAATCTAAAACTATATATTGTGTGTTATCTTTTCTCTCATTTAATTTATTTTAATTAATGAACTTGTTATTTTATTGACAGAGTGAAGTCTCTAAAGCTCAATTAGAAGCAATATTGGCAAGGAAGATGGAGAAAAGGATATTGCTAATTAAATTGTCTTTCTTTTCTATACCATTATTTTCATTTAATTTTTTAATGTCTTTTATATATATATATATAATAAGCAAATTTATGTACTATGTTTCGGAAAGGTGACTCAAAAACATCTTTTATATTCGAATAAATGATATCGCTATGAATTATCGTACAAATTTGTGTGCATTATCTTACTTATAATTAAGCAGATAAAATATTCTTAGGAACGAAATTCTGAGTTCATTGCTTCAATGGTTACTCAATTATTATAAATTATATAATAATGAAAATTTTGGTCAAAAAACTTGTGGGTCTCCCAAATAGTTATTTTCATCCCCCTACCCCCTAAATTTTCATTTCAATCCATAACTTCAATAAACTACACTTTGATTCTACCTCTACACTATAAATACCCCTCCACCCCTTTGATATTTCTCACAAATTCATCTACTCCCTCATCTCCTTCTCTCTCATATATATAATATATGTATATGTATATATATTCTCTTCTACCATAATCTCTCTAACCCTCTTTATTTTTATTAATGTTGGTGCTATCAAGTTTGGTGAATTTTTTTGGAGTAAGTTTCAAATTTCAACATTATTTTTTTACTTTTAGTTATAATTATATGCTTTTATGTAGAAGTTTGGCACATTTATTTCATTTTTTAATTTATTTTATCCAGTATTTAATTTTCTTCTATTATTTAGTTTTATTACTTTTCATATTTTATTTTATTTTAATATGGTTTTGGTAAAAAATTTGGCATGAATGTCCCTAAAGTGGTGAGTTTTTTCTAGAAAAAATAAAAGAGCAAAGGTTTTGGTTCTAATGAGGTGGTAGTTTTTTTAAATCAATTTCTAGAGTTAGAATTAATTAATATGATTGATTTTACTTATGTTGATGAAACTTCTTTCTCTCGTTCGTTAATATTAATTCGAATACTCAACTAGATTAGGAAACATTATAAAGATGTTGTGGTAATTTTGAAGAAAAAATAAAGGAAAGAGTAGAATTAGAAGATGAAAAACTAGATTATACACCTACTAGTTCGGTTATCGAAACTCCTACTCAGACTCACCCTTAGTCTAGAGCTAACCTTCCTTACAAGGGGTAAGGCCGAACATGTACATCCTAAATTTTTTATTGTGTGACAATTTATGACTCAATTCGAAGAAAAAACTAATGATTATGAATTTTAAAACTTAAATTTTTTATCCGTATTTAATATATATCTCTAAAAAAGACGTTAGTTCCAAATTTTTTTTTTTATCTAAACTAATAATCTCTTTATCTTAAATTTAAATCTATTACTCATGAGAAAATTCAAAAAAATAGTTGTAATTAATTGACTAATTAGAAGAAAAAAACACAACAGAATAAAGAAGAACATTTTTTCAGGCTCAAATATTTCTGTCTATTGTAACTTTTTTTTAAACCAAAGCATCATATATTTCTCCTCTCTCCTTTGTATCATTTTAATTATAATGTTCATTAGTTTTGCAATAATGACATTCAATTCAACATGGACTAGGGAGGAAGACAAAACGTTTGAGAATGCATTGACCATTTTTTACAAGAACACAACATATGAATGATGTAATGTGGCTAATTAAGGCCACTGACAAAATTGAGAAAGAAGTTACACTATAAAAAAACTTGTGGAAGACGAAAAGAAAATGAGGCAAGGAAACTAGATCAGGTGCAATGTTTTTTACGTCTTCCACAAGTTTTTGGTAGTGTAATTTCACCTCTTCCTCAGTCTTGTCAGTGGCCTTAGCCACGTTACACCATCTATTTGGTGTATCATGTCATAAATAGTCAATGTCATTTCAAATTTCTTGTTTTGCTCGCGAGTCCATGTTGAATTGGATGTCATTTATGCAAATACAAAGAACATTATTAAATGATAAAAGGTGGTGTGCAAAAAAAAGGTTAACATTGATACTCTATATATAGCTTGAGAAATATTAGTTGTGTAATATAACGAATCGTATATCTCGCATGAAAAGTAGAGGAGCGACTTCAGAAAAAGACATTTAACAACTCAACTAGAGTGAATCTCACGTCTTCTTCACCTCTTTCTTTGAACCGATGGGCACTGCATTCTAGAACAAGAACAACAAGATTGGTCAACAAGGAGCAACCCTTTGAATATGTGATTACCATTTGTAATGACATTTCTCTATAACAATTAAGTTATTTTTCAAAATATATTCTGTATAACAATATTTTGATAGAGTAATTCAAAATAAATAAGGCCCTAAAGCGTGCAAGTATCATCAACCAATATTGTTCAAGTGCGTGTATTCTTGTAATTCAATAGATTATTACCTACATTATATAAGTAGGTAATCTTGTAAAATATCTTTTGATCCTAGTGGAAAATGTCTTCTTCCATAAGGAAAAGTGAAAAACCAAACGATATTTTGCATAATTATATAATATTATTTACTTAATATTCAAATGAGAAATCATTATAGTTAATTAATTACCTAAACACATAAAATATTTCAAAATATCAGACAAATTTTCCATCTAGACTATTTATTTTATGTTTTAAAATTTAATTGTATTACCCGCCCTCATAAATAAATATATCAAAAAGAATCGTTAATATCAAATAATTTTTTCAAAAAATCTATAAAAGCCTGTGTTGGATTCACACTAACCATACTATGACTTCACATTATATACGTATAAAAGAATATTTTAAATTCACCTCTTTTTCATATTGTTAATTGTTAACATTATACACGCATAAAAAATAATTATAACTTCTTTTCTGATTTATGTTGTGAGTTCACACTATACACGCTGAAAAGACAACTATGTAATGATAAAAAGAGTCAGGTGTTGAACCAAAACATGCAAAAGAAGCGTGGTAAGTAGACCTAGGCAATATCACGTTTTTAGTTTTTTTCATAAAAAATAAAAATTGGGCCAAATTATTTTCGTGAATGAAAAAATAATTATTACAAAAATGTTTTTTTACGTTTAAACAGTAGAAACTAATATCACTATTTATTATGACTAGTTTTGCTTAATTATTTATTTTGATAGGATTTATGTATAACTAATACATGTAATATATACCCACCTTATTCAGTATGATATATAGGATGTATAATTAATACATAACAAATTATGATATTATTAATACAAAGATTATTAATATGCGGATATACATGGTTAAAGACATAACAATCCTGATACACCAAATCTAACAGAGAATAAGAAAATAATTTCAGCATAACTAATTCCAATTTAACTAATTCAACATTACTAATCTCAATATTTTTAATATACTCTATTCAATTCTTATACGCTCTATCAAACGACTATATTAATGTTAATGGGTTTGGAGCGAGTTGGGCTTTCTTTTTTGGTTTCGCGGTTGGGTGTAGAAAAATGACCAAAATTTCACTAGTGTAGGAGCTAATTACTTAAGTACACGTTGATTTACAATATTACGAATCTTACAGATTTTGGTGCGTCCAGCTACATCCAGATATATGTATCTCGGATACATAAGGTCAAAAGTAGGTGTAATTTATTCTAGATACATTGTATCCAAATGGATTCACATGTATCTGAATACATAGAGAAATCTAATTAACCTACCTCCCATCTCGCTCACCACTCTGCTATGTATATGATATCCAATATACATGAGAATTACATGTATTTGTATGTATCTTGTGTGATTCACATATATTTGGGATACGTAGACAAATCTCGCTCGCCTCTCTCCCTATTTCAGTGTATCTGATAGCAAAAAACATGTATCAAGATATAACTGACTTGGAATCTTATATGAAATTAATTAGTGATTTAAAATGTAATTATTTCAAATTATAGGAAGAAATAGTAAATATGATAGGAATAATTATGTAATTAGGTAGTTTCTCCAATAATTTATAGTGTGGTTTAGCTACATTGAAAGTAATTTTCTAAGACAAAATAGAAAGAACAATTTTATTACATAATTTCTAATAGTTGAATAATAATTCTGAGTTTTCGAATGGTTGTTTCACATTATAAATTATTTTGGCCAGTTTTGAGAATTATTTTGTATCCAACTCTTGATTTGAAATTTATATTATAAAACAGTCTACGTAAACGTAATAACTCGAAATAAAAAAAGAAAACTCAGCCATAGAGGCAGAGTAAGAAAATAAACTTACGAATTTATCAAAACTCATTAGCTTTGTTCCAAACAAATTCATATTTATAATACAATTATTAGAGACAAATTAGAACTTCGGGGGATTTATGAAGATGAGGGTGCACAATATAATAAATCGAAATCTATATATATAAAGTTGAACATGAAAACGATGATATAACACTTTTCAATGACCACCATTAATATTATTAAAAATCAATAAATTCATGATAAGAAAATATATTTAACTCCTACATATAGCATTTAAAGAGAAATTAAAATTTTGCTAAATTACTTCAGCGGTGCATTTATCTTCTTGGTACGTGTTTTTTTTTATTTCTTCTCTTTCTTTTGATGATAAATTTAATAAATTCTAGAGATTACAATAAATTAATACACCATTCTTTCATTTATAAAAGAAAATTAGTTTTTATTTTTTTTATTGTTGATGATTTATTTTCACTTATAATTCATTATATAAAAATGAAATATTTTAAAAGACTAAAAATACTTTATGTGACGAAAATCCGTCTACATATATAAAACTAATTGTCAATAATATAATTTGTTAAAATTTGATAATTAAAATATTTGAGTACTAAAAGAGATTAAAAACTTCAACACTTAAAAAAATTGATTAATTTACGCAAAGTGCGAATGGATTCACTAGTAAATAAGAATACACAGAAGAATATATAAGAAAATTCTTTAATTTGGATAGTAAAGATATTTTTGAGTCACCTTTATACAATATCCATTGACAATTTAAATGAAAATAAATGATATGGAACTAAAAGAAAGACATTTTCAATCAACATCCTTCTTTAATTTATTATTTGTTGTTGTCTTTGAGTTTTCATCTTCTCTTCATTTCTTGCTTCTAATTCAGCCTGCCAATACAATAACAAGTTCATTAATCCAAACAATTGAGAGAAAAAAATAATGTCAGATATTTATTAACAAATAAAATGTCAATGGTGTTTAATATATGACGATTAATTATTCATGACTTTTATTAGATTATCAATTATAAATAACAATAATTTGAGAAAGCAGAGAAGTATTAATTTTACCTATGATCATCATGCTCACGATTGTTATTATGATCACCACTTGCTTCGTCATCTCTAGGCAAGAAAACTGGACCAACCTCAATTTTTTTAATTTCCACCATAAGTTGTTCATAGTAAGACTTAACTTCTTCCTCAGTTTTACCCGTGGTACGAACCAAATAACGCCACATACCTGGTGTTTCATCAATGCCATAAATAGCCAAAGCATTTTGAAACTTCTTGTGCTGCTCCCAAGTCCATGTTGAATTTGAGGTCATTTTCTGCAAACACAAATTAGAACTATGATGTTTTAGTATAGAAAAAGTTAACCTGCACACTTTATATTTATAGCAATTGAGAGATACAAATAGACAAAAATACGGTCCACCTTAAATTAGTCATAATTAATTAAAATTAATTATCTTAGATTTTCTTGCGGGAAAATAGATATTATTTTAGGAAAAAAAATAATAGTCCAAGTTAGAAAATTTATCTGAAAATAACGGCTATATATATTGAGCGATGGTAAGTAAGTTAAATTTTAAGAATCAAAATAAGTTGACCATATCAGAAAATTTGTCTGACATTATCGGCTCTATTAGAGATTAAATATATACTGAATTTGAGTAAGAAACTTAAATTTTAGAACTTAAAATCAATAGTAAAAATGAAAGATTTTTCAGAAATTAACGTCTCTTTTAGAGATACATATTGAGAGGGAGTAAGAAATTTAAATTTTAAAATCCATAATTTGTGGTCCAGTTTGAAAGATTTGTTAGTTTTAAGAAAATTCAAGAACTAACAAACACGAAAAAATTAAGATAATCTTAAATTTCTATTGTATGGCCCTAAAACTAAAAAAAAGTGGGGTGAATTGTGTATAAGTTATAGTATCATTCACTAGGTTATCAAAGATGGAGTCATAAAAGTAGGGGTCAACCAAAGTGATATGAATCCTATATAGGCTATTATTGTTGTTCACTAGGTAGTCATTGATGGACACACAAAATTTTGAGTCAAACAAAATCGGTTAGCCATACTCCAAAAAATTAATAAACTAGTACACATGAAAAATTGAGATAAATTCATATTTTTTTACCCCAAAACTCTACAAAAAAAATGGTGTGGATCTTGTATTAGCTATATTTATCATTCACTAGGTTATCATGATGGACCTACAAAATTTGTCAAATAGAGTCAGTCGGCTATATTCTAAAAAAATTATGGACTAAACACACGAAAAATTGAGATAACCCCAAATTTCTATTATGTGGCCATAATACTAAAAAAATTTATACGAATTCGGCATAGGCCATTATTATCATTCACTAGGTCATCACGGATGAACCCATACACTTTGGGATCAAACGCAGTCGGTTGGTCATACTCCAAAAAATTATAGACTAAATACCCCTGCAAAGCTGAGATAATCCTGAATTTCTGTTTTATGACACCAATTATTTTTTTAAAAAAAGTTATGTAGATTTTGTATGGGTTATAAGTTCACTAGGTCGTCACAGATAGATCCACAAAAATTGGGGTCAAACTGAGTCGATCGGTCATACTTCAAAAAATACATGGACTAATACAAATAAAAATTAAGATAATCCTGAATTCCCATTTTGTACCTCCAAAACTCAAAAATTAAATGTGCAAATCATGTTTATGAAATTATTATTATTCACTAGGTCATCATGGATGGACACACAAAATTTGGGGTCCAACAGAGTCGTTCGATCATTACTCTAAAAATTCATGGACTAATACACATAAAATACAGACGACCTTGAATTTATTTTTTACCCTTAATTTTTTTTTAAAAAGTAATGTAGATCTTATATAGTCTATAATTATTGGTCACTAGGTCATCACAGATGTACCCATAAAATTTAGGATAAAAAATTAGAAGATTTTCTCAGTTTTTCGTGTGTGTTAGTTCATAAATATTTTGGTGATATGACTTTCGATCGATTTTTTTGTGAAACCTTTACGGAATCCTCCGTAGGGAGTTGGTGGAGCAGTACATACAATCTCATCATTTTCGGGCATTTAATTATGGGCCAATTTACAAGAATTAGATGTTCTTTCTTAATTAGTTTTTCATGTGTGTTAGCCAATGAATATTTTGGTGATATGGATTTTCGTCGATTTCTTAGCAAAACCTTTAAAGAACCCTACATAGAGAGTTGTGGGAGCAGTACATACAATCTCATCATTTTTTAGGTATTTTTGGGAATTTAGGGGCCAATTTAAAAGAATCAATTGTCTCAATTTTTTGTGTATGTTAGCCATGAATATTTTGGTGAAATGACTTTCAGCCATTTTTTTGCAAATTTTTTACAGAACCCTTCGCTGGGATTTGGGGGAGCATCACGTACAATCTCACCATTTTTAGAGTCAATTCTGGACATTTAGGGGACAACTTACAGGAATTATGAGATTTTTTTTTAGTTTTTCGTATGTGTTAGCCCATAAATATTTTAGTGATATGGCTTCTGATTGATTTCTATGCAAAACCTTTACGGAACCCTCTATAGGGAGTTGGGGGAATAGTACGTCTAGTCTCACTATTTTTGGAGTCATTTAGGTGCTAATTAAAAGGACTAAACGATTTTCTCAGTTTTTTCGTGTGTGTTAACCCATGAATATTTTGATGATTTGGCTTCTGGTGGATTTTTATGTGAAACCTTTACAAAACCCTCCATAGGGAGTTGGGGGAGCAGTACAATAGTCTCACCATTTTTTTTTTTGAAGCATTTATGGGCATTTAGGGCCAATTTACAAGAATTAGGCGGTTTTCTCAGTTTTTCTTGTGTTAGCCTCTCTCACATCTCATTCTCTACTCTCCTTTGTATCTGGTATCCCAAATGCATTCGACTCACACCAGACACATACATTTGTATGTATATGGTGTGATTCACTTGTATTTCAGATAAATGATGAATCTCGTTTGCCACCCTCCCCATCTCGCTCACTTCTCTCCTTATACTAGTGTATATGGTAGAAAAAAAATCATGTATCTAAGTTTATCTTTTTCAATATATGATAGGAAATTATTAATTAGTGTTAAGATACATTATATTTTAAAAGTATATGTAATAATAATTTTTATGGTAGCAAAGTATGTCTAATAATGTAATTTTTCCTATATTAAATAACTATTCTTATTAATAATACTCAATTCTCATGAAATATCAGTAATACATTATTATGATTTTCTTAATTGATAATCTGATAGAAGTGGTGAGAAGTTACGAATTTGTCAAAACTCGTTAATTTTGTCCTTTAGATAAACCCTTAGTTGATTGACTTTGAAGTTATAAGAGAAAGTTGAGTGACTTCTAAATATAAGAACCCTTAGTTGAGTGACCATTTGAGACATTATCTCTAAAATATTTGCCCAATATGTCTAAATAATTTATCCAGCTCCAAATAAATAATAAGAGTTGTTGTTCTAAACTCATAAACTCAATTAAATGCTATGAGAAATAAAGGCAATTTCAGCAAATAACCCTCCTTAAATTATTAATTGTTTGCTGCATTTGAGTTTCCATCTTCTCTGTCCTTTTTTGCTTCTAATTGAGCTTGAGATCCTTCTCCTCAGCACTATCAATACAATAACAAAATCATTAATCCAAACAAATGAGAAAAAAATAATGTGATAATTTTGTATTAATGTTATATATCTCAACTAACAAATAAAATGTCGATGTAATAAACATGACAATAGATTACTCAATCTTTTTTATTTCTACCATTATTTGAGGTCATTGCTACAAATACAAAGAAATTGAAGAACTGTGATGTTTGGTTCTAAAATGGTTAACATGACTACTCTATATATATATATATATATCAATTGAGAAACACAAATAGAAAAAAAATGATATGCCTGAAAATAAGTTATAAATTAATTATAACTAATTATCTTAAAAAAAATTGCGAGTAATAGATTTTCTTTTTCAGACATAAGATAAGTATTGCCAGATCAAAAAAATTGTAAGATAGTAAGGTATCTTTTAGGATATAAATCAAGTGAGGATAAGAATGTTAAGTTTTAGTAACTCGAAATCAGTGGTCCAGATCAAAAAATTTATCTTATATTAATTTCTTTATTAGAGATATATATTGAGTGTTGGTAAGAAATTTAAATTTTAATATTCAAAATATTTTTTCTAGTTCATACTACTCTAAGAAAAATAATTATGGGTCATGTGGTATTAATTTTTTGGCCAAAAGGTATGGAAGGGTTATTTTGTGTTAATATCTTAAAACATGGTTAGAGTTTGTCAATTATGTGTCCTAGTTGATATAGTGTGTCATTTATAATAATTGGAAAAACTATCTAGTTACACAAACATTCCTACTATATTTAATTATTCTTCCTATAGTTTAGAAAAAGTATGTAGACTCATTAATTAATAATTTTTTACCAGATTTCAAGTCAGATATACCTTCTATATGCATTTTTGCTACAAGATACATGTGATTCTCACTAGATACATGTATCTAAAATACCAGATACATTCCAGATATATTTTGATCTATAGATACAAAAGGGAGAGACGAGTGAAATAGGAGAGAAGCGAGCGCGAGAGTTGATACATATGAATTCTCTTGGATACAATGTATCTAGATCAAATACACCTAATGTTTTACTCATAAATTCAAGATACATGTATCTGGACGTGACAGATACATGTATTTGAAGTTAGAATTAATACTGGTAAGATTTGTAATATTGCAAACTTGCGTGAAGCTGGAAAATAATTTGCTCCTAAACTAGTGAAATTTATGTTGTTTATCCTTTATTATAGGCCCTGGTAAAGGCCCATATATTTGTCAACATGCTAATGTAACAATAACCATTGTCATCACCTCATTGTAGCTTCGTAACAAGCCCAAATTCTTGATTGGGCCAAGAAA
>JAJOOO010003682.1:0-14581 GCA_029582685.1 Solanum piurae
TAAGACTTGAACCGTTCTTCGTAGTGAATGAGATTTTACCAAGGAATTAAAAATTTCCTAAGTGTTAAGGTCACTAGATGTAGCACCTTAAGTTCCAAGAAGAACCAAAGAGAAAAGCATTCAAGTCATTCCTACGTTTTTCTTAAGTTTTGGGCCAACTTCAAATGACCATAACTCCTAGTACAGGATGTGTTAGGTGATATACAGATAGAAAATTAAAGCCCTTCGATTCCTCTTTCCAACGCAACCGAGTTTGCTAAGTTTCAAGTTCGTATGAGTGAGATATGCCCTTTTGAAGTTAAGTTGTTCAGTTAAGGAAAGTTACCCGAAAATAGTAAGGGGTATTTTGGTTTTTTCCTTACCAAATCAGATTTAGTTCGTTTTTAGCAAGGTTTGAAGGGTCTAATCCTATTAGTTTCAGTTGTATAATCCTAATATATGCCTAGGCTTTTAGTTGAAAGTTCAGGAAGAGAAAAGAGGAGAAAAGAGGAAAGGATCAAAGCGTTCGTCGAGGTTCTTGAGTTTTGTTGCGGATTTTCGTCATGGGTTTGATCCCTAAGAGGTATGTAAGCTTCCATAGTGTTGGATTTGTTCACCCACACGCCAATCATGTTAATTTCAGCGTTAAATTCGTTCTAGAAAGTTGAAAGTATGATGTTCTTGAATTATGTTCTTGAAATTGGTTTTAGTTCTTGAGTTTAGATGAGATTGTTGAGTTCTTGATGAAAGCATGTCGATTTTAGAGTTGTATATGAGTAGGTTCTTGTGTTCATGTGCTAGGTATCTGAATTTAAGGAGAATCTGAGAAAAAGAACCGAGTTTAGGCGAATTGGGGTGAGAAATTGAAGAGGAAAACAAGTCGGGCAGAACTAATGTCCTAGTCCACGTCGCGGACCTGCCCCACCCTTTCCCAAAATCATTCCCCGCAGAGCGGTCACGGACCGTTCTGCCTCAAAATTTATTTTCGCGACCAAATAATTAAATGCATCTCCGTGTCGCGGACATGCTTCCAGACAGTGATTTCTTGATCGTTTCTCATGTTTAACTATCTAAAAACACCCCTAAACATCCCGAGATCTTTTCTATCACAAATCACAACCTTGAATTCATAAATCAAATTTAAGGTAGAGTTAAGAGTTAAGTTTTTGAGAATTCTTTCGAACATTCTAAGAAAGTCCCTTTGAATCCTTTTGTGGAGTTTTCTACAACTTCTAGTAACTTGTTTCAAGACTCGAGCAAGTAAGTATGAGAATGAGAAGAGTCGTATACATGAGTTCCTTATTGATATTTTGACCCTTGAGTCGAGTCGTTCATGCCCATAACTTCCGCATGAACTTCATCAGTTGAGTACCTTTGAGAGGAGTAGTATCTTCAAGTTCTAAGTCGTGGGTATTGAGTTCCTAATCCCCTTTGAGATTACATTTCTAATCATAGGACTATCACATGTTACCCATGAAGTCCTTAAGTTGAATTGTTCATGTCCATAATTCTGCACGAACCCTATAAGTCGAACAGTCTTGAGATGAGGAGTATCTTTGAGTCCTTGAGTTGAGTAGTTCATGCTCATAATTCCCCATGAACCCTCTGAGTTGAGAATTCTTGAAATGAGTAGTATCATTGAAGTACTTGAGTTCCAAGTATTGAGTTTTATCTATGGTTATTGAAAACCTTGAATTGAGTCATTCACGTCCATAATTCGGCATGAACGTTATTCTGAGAAGTCTTTTACAACTTTTTCTAAACTTGTTTTAAGACTTGAGCACTTGAGTTGAGAAAGTGTAAAGTTGAGTTCATTTTCTTTAAAATGATATATGTGAACTAAGTATTCCCAAGAGTAAATGTTTTCACATTTAAAAGAGGAGGAAACTGAGATTTCCAAAAGAGTTTTGAGCAGCTTGAATAACATCTCTTTTTAGAGAAAGATTTTGAGTAATAATCTCAAACCACAGAAAAAGTTATATTTTTTAAACATATGAGCTGAGTATTTTGGGAGTAGTATTTAGCACCGATATGGGGACGAGTTTGAGTTCAGATAACTCACGTCTCCATAAACCATGTAGCCATCATAGGTAGAAAGGATCATACTTTTTAGATGACTCCTTAGTGCTTTTTTTTAGCATAGACTAGTGGATCCACTTAGTTAAGGCGTTCTATAAATGACGGCAAAGTATAGGACAGTTCTGGCAGCGTGGGCAAGACATTGTATCATCACTTAGGCTCATAGTGGTGGTTGTCGGTTAGAGAAACTCCCACGGAGTTATATTATATTTTATTACATACTAATTGAGTTGTTATTGTACTCTTCAATACATTGAGTTGTTTTCTACTATTTTAAAAGCTTTCCATATATTGCATGTGTATTGTTGCTTTATATTGAGTATCATATCTTGAGTTGAGTACCCAAAGTCGAGTATCATATCCTTGAGTTGAGTACCCAAAGTCGAGTATCATATCCTTGAGTTGAGTATCTAATCCTTGAGTTGAGTATCTAATCTTTGAGTTGAGTGAGTTTCTAAAGAGGTAAGTATGTTTCCTTTTTATCAAGTTAAGCTTATGTTATGCTTTAGAATTCCCCTTGCATGCTCGTACATTCCACGTACTGAGCCATTTGGCCTGCATCCTTTCATGATGCAGATACATGTATTCAGGGTTATCAACAGGAGCTTCGTTGATACCACATGGAGTTCGAGTTAGCTATGGTGAGCCTCCTTGCTTTCAGAGGATTTCATTAACTTTTCAGTTTTGTTAGGATGTCGTGGGTCTTGCCCCGACTTCCATCTTTGTCAGTTAGAGGCTTTATAGATAGATAGTAGAGTTTGAGAAGTCTGTTTCATTTATCTTATTAAATGTATTAAAGACTTCTCTTGCCTATTGTTGGCTAAGTGAATATGTATAATTTATTATTCAGAGTTTTCTTTTGAGTTAAAGCTTTATGTTTAAGTTTTCATGAATTTTATTATGTTTTAAGTTTTGTATGCTTAAGTTAGTCTTCCGTTTGTAGTCAATCAGGATGAGGGTTCGCTTGGGGACCAGCTATGGTTTTCGAGTGCCGGCCACGTCCAGGGTGTAGGCTCGGGTCGTGATAGCAGGACTCGAGAAAGGGCCACATCCAAAGAAATGATTTTTTTTTTGTGAAAATTGTAGTCTGAAACATGTCATAGCATTTGTGTGGCTATACTTTTGAAAACTGTGGCCTTAACATGCAAAACATTTATATGGTTATCAAACTTCTCATTAAGGATAAAAAGATAAGTGCATGGTCAATTATTTTCAAATTTAGAGGCGTATCGTTCATTATTGGAATAGACTAAAAAAAATATCACATAAACTGAAATGTGGACGAGGTATATAAATAGATTTTGCAACATTATTCCAATTTCTTTACACAGAGCATATGCATTGAAATATACTCCAATAAAAGAATACTTACTTTTTTCCTCTTTGCTATAAAAGAGTTTCATATAGTATTAAAAATACACAACATCAAATCAATTGGTCAAGTGAGACTTAAATCTGTGTGGATGCTTTACTGGGATAATCCTCTTTGGCAAATAATCACATTTCACTATTATTTGGTGCAAATTTGGTCATTTATTGCCGAAGAAGATTTGCCCCGTAAATCACTCATACACTATTACTCCTATTCAATAACAGCCACTTCAAAGTTTGCAACAAAGGTAAAAGAAAAACTTTTGTTTAATTTTCTCAAAATACGTTATTATATGCCATTAAACACATGACACATCAACATAAACATAAATTGAAGGGTGATCAGTTGAATATGCTTCTTCAAAATACAAAAATGTATCATTCTGTTTTGAAATGAACTAATAAGAAAATAATGTCATATAAACTGAAATAGAAGGTGTGTCTTATTAAAAAGGGCTTTTTACGAGCTAATAAGAAAATAATGTCAGCTTGTTTGCTCATTATCATGATCATGAGGGATAATACAATGCAAACAATTTTATACCTTAATTAATAAAGGATTTAGGTTTTCAAAGTTATTAAAGCAATTTTACTATTCTTTTTTACTTCATTAATCGATTCACTAGAATATGCGTAGTTTTGTTACATATATTAGGCTCGTAATCTTTCGTCTTAACTAAGGTCGCAACTTTGCGTCACAATTAATAAGTGACAAGGTCGCGTTTACGCTTCTTGATCTAAATCTTCTTAAAAGTATAATCTTTGATTCAGCAAACAAGTAGACTTTTAAGTGAGATACACAAGGAGAGGTCGCGTTTATGCATCTTTATAAGTGTATGTCGAAGCTAAGGTCGCAACATCACGTCTTAGTTAATTAAGACTAATATAATTCAACAATATTTTAAGCGAGTCATAGGCAAATGATGTATCAAAGATTAATTATTAATCAGGTATAAATTGATAAAAGTGATCGTGCTAAAATCACGGGATTCAGGGACGCCTCATAATTTCCTTTGGTCAACAGAATTCCTTACTCGCCTTTCCCCCCCCCCTTTTGATTAGGAATTCAAAAGGTGACTTAGAACACCATAAATTAATTCTAAATGACGATTCTATAAATAAAATAACCCATATTCATTACCGTCATTTTAAATGAAGAAAACCCTTTGATCCGTCTTCTACAGTCGATGAAAAAATGAATATGGCAAGTTATTTATCCATATAATTCAAGGTGATGTGGTACTCCATATGACTAGAAAAATTATTTATTTTTTCCTTTTTCACTAATAGGTGACTTAAATTATTATGGTAGGTAATTATCTATATAATTCAAGGATGACTAAGAATATAATTTATTTTTCCCTTTTCGACTAATAGGTGACTTAAATAATTATGACTAGTTATTTATCTATATAATTCAAGATGACGTAGTACTCTCTATGACTAGAATTTTTATTTTATTTTTCCTTTTTACTAATAGGTTACTTAAATGATTATGACAGATAAATCTAATTTGTCTATATAATTCAAGGATGACTAGGAAAATCATTTGTTCTTTTTTCTTTTTCACTAATATGTGACTTAAATGATTATGAGATGTAATTTATCTATATAATTCGAAGTGACGTAGTTATGACTAGGAAAATCATTTATTCATTTTCCTTTTTGATTAATAGGTGATTTAAATGATTATGAAAGATTTATCTATATGATTCGAGGATGACTAGGAAATCATTTATTTTTAATTCCCATTTTGACTAACAGAAGAATTAAATGATTATAGTAGATAACTCAAGGTGACTATCACTTGTAAAAGTCATTTATCCTTTTTCCTTTTAAAATTATAATTTAAGTGACTTAAATGATAATGGCATATAATTATCTTTATATGTATATATTTTGGACATAAGAGTAAGAGAGGAGATGTGATAATCTTTTTGACTAGGAAAGCTATTTAACTTTTTTCTTTTTTAAAATTATAATTTGATTTAATTACTTAAATGATAATGCAGATAATCTACCTATTTTGATATCTATATAAGTAACTAGAAGAAAGCACTCAATCATCAAAACCATGACAACATCTCAAACTTCTCCTCCCAAATATTTACAAGAGGATAGAAGAGTGTAAGAAATTGCTCTCTACCCTTTCAAAAGAAAAGGGATGGATTGAATCATATATCTACAAATACCAAGGATTTTGGACATCACCAAGATTGATCCAAGGTGTTATTGCATGTCAACAACAATTTCAAGCTCAAGACACTGATATCATTCTTATTACAACTCCAAAATCATGAACCACTTGGTTAAAATCATTTTTATTTGCTTTAGTGAATCGAACGAAACATTCTGTTTTTGAACAAAATCATCCTTTACTTGTCAAGAATCCTCATGTTCTTGTTCCATTCTTGGAACATACACTCTATGTTGATGGTAGAGTCCCTGATTTTTCATCTTTCACTTCACCGAGACTCTTGGCAACTCATGTGCTCTTTGCTTCATTGCCAAAATTTGTTCAAAATTTAGAAACCAAACTTGTTTACTTGTGTAGAATCCTCGGGACACTTTTATCTATGTGGCATTTTTCAAACAATTTAAGACTCGATCACAAAGATACCAATTCCATTGAAGAAATGTTTGATCTTTTTTGCAAGGGGGTGAGCATTTATGGACCGTTTTGGAATCACGTGTTGGATTATTGGAATTAAAGCATAGAAAATCCAAACAAAGTACTTTTTCTCATGTATGAAGATATGAAAGAGAAGCCAAAAATTCAACTTAAACGATTGGCTGAATTCTTAGAATATCAATTTTCTATAGAGGAAGAAAATTGTGGAGTTGTGGATGAAATATTAAAAATGTGTAGCTTTGAGAATTTGAGCAATTTGAAGGTGAATACAAATGAGAAGTTGTCAACTGGAGAGGGAAATAAAACGTTCTTTCATAAAGGAGAGATTGGAGATTGGAAGAATTATTTTACCGTGGAGATGAGTGAGAATCTCAATCGTATCACAGAGCAAAAGTTTCATGGATCTGGATTAAAGTTTTTATATACTTGATTAGGCATTAATATGATATAATGTCAATCGAATGCAATTATTTATTTTGAAATTCAATGTTGGAGTAGTTCATTGTCTTATTAGGATTGGTAAGGTAAGGCCTAACCCCCTTGCTTGTACTTATCCCTATTTAGAATTTTTATTTTAATAAAATACCGCTAGACATTCTGTATAGTGGTAAAATAATTTTAAAAAAATCGTGTTTCAGAATAATTCAAATTGTTGAAAATTATGTAGTAAATTCATATTTTGTTATTTTGTCAACGACAAGTAATGTTTTTATGTACTACAAAGTGTCAATGAGGTTGGAGGTGGTCAATTTTCTATTTTATTTTAAGACTAGAGAAATTATTCGCGCTTTACATAATCATAATCGTATATTATTAAAAGTGGGAACAAAAAAGTTGAAAGTTGAATTACGATTTTACCCTTCTATAAATTAAAATGTTATAAAACATTTAACTATTTAAATATTAAATATATAGTTCCTTAGATTAATTCTTAATTAAATATATATATATATATATATATATATTATGTTATACTTATTATTTATTTTATTATCATATATTATTAATCATCATATATCATATATTATTAAAAGTGGAAAGTCTCAAAGTTCAAAGTTGAATTACCATTTTACTCTTCTACTAAAGAAAACAGTTATAAAACATCTAATTAATTAAATATTAAATAGTAATCATATTAATATATTATTATTATTATTATTAATATTAATAATAATAATAATAATAATGATAATAATAATAATAATAAATAGTGGGTAAGTGTATTTTTACTCTTCATAAACTAAAAAATTATAAATAACTAGATAATGGAGCCCGTGCCAGCACGGGCCCAATATATGTTACTTTTTTCGTTCAACAATAGTTGTCCACTATACTAAAAAATCATTGTCCAACAATACTTGCCCAATTTAAAAAATCAAGAAATAATTTACCTTTTGTGTCTATTTTACCCTTGTATTAAATATTATTTATCATCTAACACATTTCTCAAAATATTAAATTTAATAAAGTCAAAGAATAATATAGTAATATTACCCTTATTATTTATTGTTTCTTAAGGGTGTGTCAAGTCAATAGTGGACAACTATTGTTGGACAAAGGGAGTATTTATTTTGTCTCAATTTATGTGATATAAATAAAATTTTGAAAGTCAATTAATTTTTTTAATGATTTATAAATATTTTAAGTTATTAATTATTATAATTTAAGGGGTGTATCAAGTCAATAGAGGACAACTATTGTTGGATAGAGAGAGTATTTATTTTGTCTCTATTTATGTGATATAAATAAAATGTCGAAAGTCAATTTTGTTTTTTTTTATGATTTGTAAATATTTTAAGTTATTAATAATTATAATTTGTATTACTTTTAATATAATTTTTAGACAATATATGTTATTTCTTCTATCCCAGTTTATGTGGCATCAATAGAATTTCGAGAGTTATCAAATTTTGATGTCTTTTATTTATTTTTTAGTATATAATTATTATGATTTATAATAATTTTTACTTTATTTTTAAATAAAATATATTACTCCATCTATTTTAATTATGTGGCATTTGATAGAATTTTTAAATTTAATCAAATTGCACAATAATAATAATAATCCAAGTGACATACAAGCAGGGCCACATGTTTAATTGACATAGTAATAATTAAATTAACACTAACATTAAAAGCAAAGAAGGGGCTATGAGTGAGTATTCGAATTATTTCAAATTAATTGAACTGTCGAGTTGTTTCACATTTTTTAAGAAAAGAAGATAATAACTTTTTATTTTTATCCTTATTAATTATTGTCAAATTTATGATTAAAATAACTAAACATTAATTATAATAAGTTAATCACTAATTCCAATACTAACTAATGAAGGGTAAAATTGGAAGAATATTCTAAAAGAGGTCTTGAAGATTGAACAATTAAGTTAATTTGAATAATGAAAAATGTCTCAACAATTCAATTAATTTGAAATGGAGGGAGTAATATTTATATCTTTGAAAAATCTAACTAAATATATTAAATTGGAACACACTTGCAACACACGTACCCAGAAACTAGTATATTAATAAAAGTGGAAACAAAAAAAAGTTAAAAGTTGAAATACCATTTCACCCCTGCACTAAATAAAAATATTATAAAATAGCAAATATATTAATAAAAGTGGAAACAAAAAAAGTTAAAGTTGAAATACCATTTCACCCCTACACTAAATAAAATTATTATAAAATAGCTAATCAGTTAAAGAAGAAAATATTCATAGAAAATTGTTAGACATTTTTTTCCTTTTAAAAAATAAATTAGTTACATTAATGTTTCCATGAAGTAACATACATTCATCTTAATGCATTAAATGAATTACAAAATTAGATTAACTTTAGACGTTGGAATATACACAAGCCCTAAATTTCAATTAACAAAACCCCTCATTTCTTGGTTGCATTAATAATTAGAAATAAGTCAAATAACTACAACCCCCAAATTCTAATAACCTAAACCCCCTGATTTCTTTGCTACAATAATAGAACATTTTCTAATAAGCACAACCTACTAAATTTTAATAACCAAACCCACATTCATATTTCTCAATTATTGCATATCCGGTGGTAGTTACATATACATTTATGATGGTTATTGAATACATATTTTTATTTTCTTCCTGAAATGTTTCTTAAGCTTAATTAACACATTTGAATATTTTTTCAAATTTTTTTAGTACGTCTTATATTATATATATTTGTTATTTTTTTAGTTTTGGTTTTATGAAACTTATACCCTTTCATTTATTTATTACTTTTCTCTTTTATTTGCTTTAAATATCCGCCTTTATATTTCTTATCTAATTACCTATTCAATTGTTATTATTATTATTATATATATATATATATATATATAACTCTCATACTTTTCATATTCAAAACCTCTAAATATTTAATTTAAGATTTTAAGATAACTTTAGGTGTTCCTCCAATTTAATTTATATAAAGCATCTTCTTTGTTTCATGAGATCCTTAGGTATCTTTTTCATTCTATAGTTAAAGTAGCGACACATTTATACCATTTTTGTTCTATTGATTCATTCTTTAGTTTGACTTGACAAAGAAGAATCTTGAATTTTGATTGGCTATGATAGAAGGAGTCGACAAGAACTCGGAAAATTATGTACTGTTTATGTATTTATGTTTACATATATATTGTATGATTAAAGTATGTTGGAAATAATGATTCAAAGTTGGAGTAGGAATCCTAAGTTGTTTAGGATTTGTTATTTATGGTATTTACTTATTTATGTTTAATTAGGATTTATTAGTTAGAGTGGTTCTTAGTCCCAGTTTAATTTGATTTTTACTTTTATAAATAGGATGTTACTAGTTATTTTCAATAGATAGAAATAGATACAGAATATACAGAAAATATAGAAAACACAAAAATATACAAAGACATATAGAACTTGTGAGTTTATAAATAAGATATTTTCCTTCAAATTGGTATAAGAGCTTCTACAATCTTGGTAAAGATCAAAGAGTTTCCGCTGTCGGCGGGTGGCTATGTCCAATATATGTCGCATGTCTGGCCAATAATTATGTCGACAAACGTCGGACGAATGAGATATGCATGAAAAATATTCTAGGAGGAAAGACTTACAAAAATATTACAGATTTAAAGAAGTGCAACCAAGCACAAGAGGAAGAAACTATTCTCTAAATTAAAAGTTAGAGAAAGAAAAAAAAGTAAAAAGAAAAGGAGTTGATGGGAAGGGCATCAACGAGAGTTGGAGAGAGAGTGCCCCAACACAAAAAAAAAAAAAAAAAAAAAAACACAAAAAGAAAATGAGTTGATGAGAAGGGCATCAACGAGAGTTGGAGAGAAATGCTCCAACACCAAAAGCAAAACAAAAAAAAACAACAAAAAAAAAAGGCGTTGGTGGAAAGAGCATCAACCTTGGAAGTTGGAGAGAAGTACTCCAACACAACCAAGATAAAAAATATCGTGAGTTGGAGAGAAAGTGCTCCAACACTTGGAAGTTGGAGAAAATTGCTCCAATACAACCAAGAAAAAAAATATTGTGAGTTGGAGAGAAAGTGTTTCAATACTTAAATTGGAGAGAAGGTGCTCCAACACAACCAAGAAAAAATAAATAAATTAAAGTTAGAGTAGGAATCCTAAGTTATTTATGATTTGTTATTTATGGTATTTACTTATTTATGTTTAATTAAGATTTGTTAGTTAGAGTGGTTCCTAGTTATAGAATAAATTTGACTAAATGCTAATGTTTTAGATTTTGATAAAACAAAATCAGTTAGTCGCTATTTATTATGTTTCAATTTAAGCATCTAAAAATAAAAGTGAAAGTGAGCCAAATATATATTGTCTAGCTTATATGCATGTATACTATTTTTTTTTTTAAATAAAATGAAAACACTATTGCAATAACTTCTTCAAAAAATTTAAATTAAAATTAACAACACATGCATTACTTCACCAATGAAAGCTTTGAGGAATCAAATAGATATGCTGATTTGAGAATTGTACAAATATACAAAGGATAGGAAAGGAAGAAGGAGAGAAAAATTAAAGAAAACAACAAATTTTGAATCTCTTCTTAAGCAATTCACATGGGTTGAGATATGTCATGGAAATATTTTATCTCACATTTTATATGAGATAGTAACCTTGTCATTTTAATATAAATGATGGATCGGAACACAATTAAAAAAATCGAGATTAGTTAATACTTCAAACCAAACATAAAATAATTTTTTTTATCTCGGACCACATCACTAGGCTGAAGTTTCTCTTTTGTATATATAAATTATATTTTTTACCATCTCTAACACCTAAAACGTGAGAAAATTTTAAATTGTAAAAATGAGTAAAATGAAAATCCCTTTACAAGCTATTATATTTTGTACAGACATATATATGGTTCCATTCGGAAAAAAGAAGAAGATACAATATGGAAAATAAAGAAACGTAGGGCAATTCTCCCTTGGCAAGAAATAAATTATGCATAACCATAGCTTTCTTGCCAAAGGAGAATAACCTGCGATTCTTGCGCTCCAATTAATCTTCAATTCTTGAAATTTCCTCGAGATTTAAAAATTAAGTTTTTTTTTCTGGGACAAATTAATTTAAAAAATAGTATCACATAAGAATTAAGTGAGATAGAGAGAGAGGGAATGAAATATTGATACGACTATCATCATTTGTAAAAGAACTTTTTATTGATATGTGGAAATGAATAAAGGTAAGGGATTTATATATATAATCACTTGATTGGCATAATTCATTTGGATATGCTGAAGAAAAGGAGGACATGTATTGTGGCTACTCTTGCTAAATGGTCTTTACCTTCTTATGAGAGGCCAAAAAGTGTATTGAGTATGCAAATATCATTTCATGTTAAGAGTATTTTTTGACTGATCATTAACTAAACGATTTGTATAATAGTCAATGGTTTGGCGAGATGATTATGGAGATAGCTCAGTGACGATGTTATGAGATTAGACTTAGAGTCTTTGACTATTTACGATTAGTTTACTACACCATTACCTATAGCTTTGAAACGCATACAAAAAACAAATCAAGCTTGGTTCTTGATGTCTATAAATACTCGGATAATATAGGTAAAATACAGTTAATCTCCAGCTAAACTCAAGTGATGTGTTATAGAAATTAGTTATTGATGGACGTCCACGTGGAGCTTGGTTTAAAGAGATAATCAAGTCATGAAATTGCGGGATCATGTTAAAGACATAATTAACAAATATAATCGTCCATTATCAAAAATTAAATCACATACTTGACTCATAAAAATAAAATCAAGCTTATAAATGAAGGAGTATACTGAAGACATAATTAACCAAATAATAGTATTTCTTTTGTTATAACTCTTTTTCTTTTACTTTAAATCAGAGAATGGTTCAACCGGTGAAGTTGAGAATTATTCTCATGATAATTTTCATGTCAAAAGAATATTTTTGAATATATATATAAAAATAGGAGATGCTATTATATGTTTTAGAATATGCCATAAAATTTTCAGTTTCTAGATTTCATAATTTCACATAAATGTTTAGTAGGACGGAAGTCATTTTTTATTACTAAAAAAAATCATCTTGATCATTATTCTTATTTTGAAAAAAATTGTTTTTCAAAAAGAAAATATTTTCCAAAATTTTTAACCAAACGAATTTGAGAAAATAGGAGAACATTTTATGTTATACTGAACACACCCTTAACCTTATAAGTACTATTTTCGTCTAAGTCTATATATTTTTCTTTTTAGGTGATTCAGTTTTTTATTTAAAAATAAAACTTTAGATTTCTCATTTTACACACGCCAACAAATGCCATTAAGACTATTCAACAACAAGAGATTCCATCCCCTAAACAATACTCCAATCTATGCTACGCCAGCTCCTCCACCGAATGCGATACCGCAATCTTGGTTGGAGCTGAGCCTGGTAGGGCACTCCCTCTCCTTCAATGTGATGATTGAGGAACGGGAGGTAGCCATAGTAGTACAAAATACAACGTTCATAGCCCAGGTAGTGGGGGAAGGAATGCGGTTGGCTATGGAAACCTACAACAATCATGTTTGGATGGCGTCTGTACTCCAACCACACATGAGTTACCAATACCCCCTAACTCCCCCCTTCCATATCCCAACTTGGGAGATCCCTGTTCCACAACCAATGGAACATATACCAGTAGAAATGCCATTCCTACCTCCAACTATGTCCTCTCTGGGAATGAACCCTCCTTACAATCCACTCCACCTGTTTCAGCAGGAGGCTCCTCCACATGTGTTGGTACCGACGAAGTCCATGGAGAGCTCGAAACAAGGCCCGAACAATGTGGCGTTATCTTCTCAGGTACCGATCCCTACTCCAATACCTCCTCTAAATCAAATGAATGTTGGGAATCAGGAAGAGGTAGACGATGCACTAGAGTTACTGCGAGAAACACGAACAGAGATAGTAGTACTAAGAGAAATAAAAATAATGGTTTACAAAGAAAAAATCTAAAAGAAGCTAATCCTTATCTGTCACCCGAAGCTCTTAAAAAGCTCGCTAGACATAAGACCTCCGACAAACCCAAGATTAGGGAATTATATCCTAGTCATGAATCCCACTCTAAGGGAGACGAACAGACAGAAAGGAGCCAGAAGGAACTTGCCATTGATGGTCCCACCACACATGATAGGATCCATGAATCTGATAATATGGAATTGTAGAGGAGGTAATGGGCCAGAGTTTAGGAGGAACTTTTGTTCCTTACTAGACTGGCACAAACCTCAGTTAGTCGCACTGCTAGAAACTAAAATGCAGAACCATATATCTCTCTTGGAGGAATTTCCATTCACAAGAATGATAGAGGTACCAACAATAGGGAAATCTAGAGGAATTGTCGTGCTATGGGATGATGCTATCCTTGAGCTGGATGAAATCACTACTACTAATCAGGAAGTTCATCCCATTATAAAGGTAAACTCAATGAATATTTTTTGGTTATTTTCTGTTATATATGCTAGTACTTATAGAAATATGCGTAAGATTCTTTGGGAAAACCTTAAGAGTATAAAAAATAATTATAAAGGAAAATGGCTAATAGGAGGAGACTTCAACGAGCTTCTGCATAACACAGAAAAAAAGGGAGGGAACTCACTAAACTCAAGTCGTACAAATGACTTTCAAAACATAATTAACTATTGTGAGCTTATAGATATTGGGATCAAGGGTAGCCGCTATACATGGCTAAACAAACGCTTTAAAAATAGGAAAGCTCTTATATTGGAACGACTAGCTAGACCGTTTCCTAGCAAATAATGAGTGGCTATTTAGTTATCCGGACGCACAAGTACAACATTTACCCCGGACCCACTCAGACCATTGTCCCTTATTAATATATCTAGAAAGACACTCTGGTTTTTTACAAAAAAAAAAAAAAAAAAAAAACCTTATAGGCTGGAAACTATGTGGGCTTCACACCCAGAGTTTGGGAAAATAGTAGAAAATGCTTGGGAGAATAAAAGGAACTTACTAGAAGCTCTGGGGGGG
>JAJOOO010003683.1:0-17378 GCA_029582685.1 Solanum piurae
AGATATATCATGGATATCTTCTTTAGTCTTGTTACTATCATCATTAGGACTAGGGGGGGGGGGGTTGAAGAAATTTTAAGTATTGTAATCCTACCTAATACATTAAAGTAAAGTTTACCCATAAGATTTTGCTTTTAGATCGATACATTATTGTGTGGTGGTTATTATGTATCAGATAGATGTAGTTTTAATATGTATGAATGTATCATGACCAAAGTTTTATTTATTTATTTTTTCGAGATGTATATATTACTCATGATATATTAATATTCCTCACAATATTTAGTAAATATCTAAGGATTGTAATCATATTAGATACAATATAGAAGTAAATATTGTTCGTAAAGTGTTTGATTTTGTATCGATACATTATTGTGTGGTAGTTATAAAGTATCAGATACATATAATTTTAGTTTTTAAAGAATGGGTATTTAATAGTAATTTGTATGAAAGTATCATGGTCATTAATGTGCATCAGATACGTGTGATACATATTAGCCATTAATACGCATCAGATACATGTTGTATTAATTTGAATATATGATTTTTGATTAATAAAAAGTGGGCATGATACATTACTATTTTTCTATCATAGTATGTTTGTGAAGTACTTATCTTATTTGTGAGTAATACATAACACACTGTTGATTCATAAATTAAATAACAAATTCATACATGAGAAATTATTGATACATAGAATCTGATACATAAGATTCTCTTTTGTTACGGTTAAAAAGGTAAAGAAAGGTAAAATTAATAACAAATTCATAAATCATGCAATTGCATTGTTATCACTGCTAATTAATCTTTCACAAAGTGTAACAACTTGAAAAAATTCAAATCAAATTTCTTCTCCCAACTCGTCCAAAATTATTTCAATTTTGATTCAAATTTTTTGAAAAATTGAGCAAATATATCATGAATATCTCAATTTTATTGAGACATTCAGAAATCTAAAAAGTGTATATGTATTGGTTGTCAATATGAAATTTTGATTTCTCTTGAAGGTGGTAGTAAATTACATCAATGTGTTGCACAATAAATCATAAAACTTAAAATATAAGATTTAAAAAAGATAAATATCATAATTTGAGACTAAATGAAGTAGTCAACATTGCCACTGGTATATCATATAGCTATTGTTGGATCTGATACACAGTGCTCCAGTTATAGGACATTATGATTTATGTATCAAAAAAAATTATTTTAAATATGTACATATATAGAATTGTAAGTTGGATAAGATTGAACAACATTAAAGAGTGCAGATACATAACACACAACTGATTTGGTATTGTCTATATACTCTTTTAAATTTGAATACGATGAAGATACATTATAGAACTTAATACATAAAAATGATACATTCGTTAGTGTTTATGTATCAAGTAAATTTATATTAAAAATGATGAACACTAATCGAAAATCCAACAAAATTAGCGTTATGTATCAATACCATAAATATAAATATGATACATTGCATAAAATAAAAATTACTGCATCAGTGATGTATCTATCAGATCAATGATAACACTAACAGAAGCTAATTTAATGTGTCATAAAGTTGAAACGAAGGCATTAGACATAAATTTATGAATAAAAACAAATAATATACATTATAAATCTGAACCTTCGGTAGAGAAGGGTGTTTAGAAACATGTTCTACTCCTTCCTTTTTTGTATCATAACAAGTTGAACAACAAAAGATCAAAAAAATCATTAATTTGATGTGCAAAAATCAAAAAGCACTTGTGAATAAATTCTTCTACACTTTCGTTGTTGCTCTATATCAACTCATGCAACATTATTTCACTTTCAATAATAGTGTCACTCATGGATCTCGATCCAAAGTCCTTATCAGAGCCCTCATCAACTTAATATTTTTCCCATTTTTGGGCATTTATTTCACGAAGTTGAAAAGAAGGAGCATCTTCCATATGTATCATGACTTTGATAATGAAAAAAAAAAAAAAAAACAAACAAGGATGAACCATAAGTTGGAGAAGACGAAGACCTACATAGTTAGGAAGTTGAATTGATTGACTGGAGAGAGGAATATTTTGAAATTCAAATTGTAAGGAAGGAAGTAATTGATAAGATTGTGGGACTTGAAATAGGGAGATTGAAGGAGTGAAAATAGGAAGAGGGAAGCGTGGATTTGAGAGTTGATCAGTAATGTATCCGGTTGAGTGTAGTTTTGGATGAAATAGAGGGATTTTTGAAATACTTTGAAATGGTAGAGAATAATAAAAAATATAGTCAAATAAGGAAGGGTATATTTTTTTTTCCATATAAAAAGGACCAAGACTGTCCCACTACAAATACTAAAACTAAAATTCGCATAAAGCAAATAAAAATCACAAAAGTCTGAAGAGGTTCGTAATACTCTCCCAAGAATGTGAGCTAACTGAGCTAAGCACCTTTTCCTTGGATAAAGACATTAATGAGTTAAAGAATGGTGAGATTCAACAATTAATTGAAGCTTATGATGTTTGATATTTTAAAATAATAATAATCTTTAAACTATTAATACATATTACATAACCTAATATGTCAACAACTTGGAGGCCAAGTCTTACAAATTGCCTCAGCACATTCGTAATCAACTTGGTGGCAAAGTTGTTCTCGTTTGGCTCCAAGTTTTATTAGTGTAGAAGTACTCTTCTGATGCTTCTCTTCATCGCTCCCTTATATGTATCAATGATGTAGCCTTGAGATGTTACAAAACTAAGTGAAGGATTATTAATTAGCCAACTTTCAATCTCTTCTCTCGACTAGGTTTCTTTTGTATTATCTATATTTTGTTGATTCATGTATTCTCTAATTAATTGGAGAAGACTTGTTTAATCCCGGGGAGAGATTTTACACTGCTGAAATAGTTTCTTAGGACAGTGCCTATCACGACTCAAGTATTATTTATATATATATATATATATATATATATATATATTACATATATAAGAATATTATTGTAGTAGTATTTATCCTAATTCTTTTATTATTATTTTGATATTATATTTTTCCCATCTATAATTTTCCAACAATCTAAGAAACTAAGGCAATTAATAATACTTCTAAAGCTATTTTTAACACTACTAATGTCAGTCCTACCACCATGTCACGAGTTCCAATTGTCCGACCATATGTCAAACAATTTCTCGATGTGTCAAAACATTAAAAAATTTGCTAATGAGAGTTTCAAAAGGTAGTAAGAACGTGTTTTTCATTGCTCGAGATTCATGGCATTGCACATGCATTATTATCCACAACCAGGTGCAGAGATTGATAAATATATTCTGAAATCATCGAAACATGCTAACAAGGTATGTCGTCATATAAGTTATTTTTAACGAACTGTTTGATATATACTGTTGCTACAAAGAGGCAAAAGTTATTTGGAAAGCCTGCATTAAATAGTTCATTGCTGAAGATGCTACCAAACAAAAGATTTTGGTTGGAAGATTTTACCAATGCTAGATGAGTAACGAAAAGGAGACGAAAACTCAAATTAATGAATATCAAAAATTGCTTGAAGACTTGAAGGCAAAGGGGATCACTCTACCAGAAAAAATTGTTGTTGGAGTGTTGATTGAAAAATTACCACACTCATGAAACTATTACAAAAATAACTTAAAACATAAGCGAACAAATTTAACTATTGAGAAAATAGTGACTCACATTTTAATTGAAGACATCAAGAGAAATGTGTCATTAAAAGCAAAAGATTTGGCGTTCAAAGCAAACTTAGTACAAGGTTATAATAGCAACAACAAAAAGTATGGTAATAAGTCTAATTTTTACCAGCCTTATAATCTCAATTTTAAGCAAAAAAAGGTTCTTGTTTTACTTGTGGAAAACCAGGTCATCATGCCACACAGTATAGGAGGAGAATAAAAAATGACAAAGAAAAGAGGTATCCTCCCAAGGCTAATTTAGCTTAAAGAGATGAAATTATTGCAGTTGTCATTTCTTAAGTAAACATTGTAGCACATATAAAAGAGTAAGTGGTAGATTCTAGAAAAAATCGGCACATATGTGCAAATCGAATGTATTTGTCTCGTACACATCAATAGGGGGTGATAGTGAAGTATTCTATCTTGGAGACTCAAGAACTACTAAAGTCTTGGTAAAGGTAAAGTGCTCCTAAAACATACTTCAGAAAAAACTTTAGCCCTTATTGATGTGCTACATGTTCCCACAATACGTGCAAACGTGATTCCCTAGCCTTACTTAATAAAGCTAGAGTAGTGAAAGTGTCATTTGAATTTAATAAAATCATATTAACAAAAAATAATGTGTTTGTGGGAAATGACTATTGTAACCAGGGACTTTCTGTACTTAATGTTTGTAATTGTTGGAATGAAAAAATATTTACTTTTGCTTACATGATTGAATCTATTTCTTTAGAGAATGCTAGATTAGGACATGTTAATTTCTCTTATATAGAAAATATACAGTCACTTTGTTTAATAATTGACTTAGATTCAAATAATATTAATGAATGTGAAATATGTATTGTAGCTAAATTACTAAAAAATCATGTATTTTTAGTAAATAGAGAAACTGAATTATTGTCTTTAAATCACACTGATTTAAGTGATTAAAAATGAATAATTTCTAGAGGTGGTAAAAGATATTATGTAACTTTTATTGATGAGTTTTCTAGATTTACTAAGTTATATTTACTTAGAAATAAAGATGATGCTTTTAATACCTTTATTTCTTATATAACTAAAGTGGAAAATCAACTTAGTAGAAAAATCAAGAGCATAAGATCTGATAGAGGTAGAGAATATTTATCTTTAGCTACCTTTTGTTAAAAGGAAGGAATCATTTTTGAAGTAACTCTGCCTTACTCACCCGAATCGAATGGAGTAGGTAAAAGATAAAATACAACATTGAAGGAAATGATTAAATCAATGTTAATTAGTTCTAATGCACTTAAGAATTTGTGAGGTGAAGCTATATTATCTGCATGTTACTTACAAAATAGGATTCCTTATAAAAGAACTGGCAAAACACCTTATGAATTGTGGAAAGGTTATAAGTCTGATTTAAAATATTTAAAAGTGTGGGGGTGTCTTCTAAATTTCTCTTGCCTGAACCTAAGAAGAGAAAGATTGGTTCTAAAACAACTATTTGCATTCTTATTGTATATGTTGAACATAAAGCTGCATATAGATTTCTTGTTTTAAAGAGTGTTGTGCTTGATTACAATACTATTATTGAGACAAAGAATGCTGAATTCTTTGAACATATTTTTCTACTATGTGATACAACTCCTTTCCCTAATATGAACCTTGAGTCATCAAAGCCTTTCTGACTCGGCCTGGCCCGGTCGTCCTGATCCGGAATTTGCAACACAACATAAGTAGAAGCATGCTATGCTAGCATAGAATAGTTGTACCGAGTGATTATCATGTACCTACTGAAAAAATTAGTGAGTCTACTCCTAATATTGAAGAATTAAGAATGATTAAAGGTCTAGGAAGAAATATTTTTCTTATGAAAATGATTTTAAAACTTTTCTTGTTGACAGTGAACCATTAAATTATTCTGAAACTATATATTCTTGTGATGCTAAAGTTTAGAAAGAGGCAATAAAAAATAAAATTGATTCAATTAAGAAAAATAATACATGAATTTTAACTGATTTACCTCCTGGTGCAAGACCTATTGGTTGTAAATAATTTTTCAAAAGAAAACTTAATCTTGATGGATCTATAAATAAATATAAAGTTGGGTAAGTAGCAAAAGGATTTTCCCAAAAATAAAATATTGATTATTTTGATACAATTACATCATTGACTAGAATTTCTTCTATTCAAATATTAATTTCCTTTGTATCAATTCATAAGTTTTTTATCCATCAAATAGATGTAAAAACAACCTTTTTAAATGTTGATTTAGAGGAAGAAATTTATATGGTTCAACCTGAAGAATGTATTATTTCTGGACAAGAAAATAAAATTTGTAAATTAATTAAATTTCTTTATGGCCTTAAACAAGCTCCGAAGTAGGGACATCAAAAATTTGATCAAGTTTTGATGAGCGACGTTTTTTCTTCTATTGAAGTGGATAAATGTGTTTGTACTAAAATGATAAACAATGATTATGTGATAATATGTTTATATGTTGATGTTACGTTTATATTTTGTACAAGTTTAAACATTGTGCCGAGTACCAAATCATTTTTGTCTACTAATTTTGATATGAAAAGTTTCGATGAAGTAAATATGATATTGAGAGTTAAAGTCATATGCAATATAGATGGTATAATATTGTCACAAGAACATTATGTGGAAAAACTTCTTAAAAAGTTTGCATGTCTTGAGGTGACACATGTGGCCATTACTTATGATGCTAAATCTCAATTGAAAAAGAATAAAAGTGACCTAGTTGCTCAGTCTAAATATGCTAAAATTATTGAAAGTTTGATGCATTTAATGAATTCTTACTAGGCTTGATATAGCCTATATTGTGTGTAGACTGAGTAGATATACTCATAATCCCAATACAGAGCACTGGTCCACATTATATAGATTGATGAAATATTTGAGAGGAACCATAAATTATGGTATCATGTATAATGGATTTTGTTCTACATTAGAAGGGTATTGTGATGCAAACTCGATCTCTGATTCAGATGAGACAAAATCCACTAGTGGATATGTGTTCACCTAATGCGGTGTCAGAGTTTGTAGCTCTGGAGCTAGCTGGCTTTGAAGTTGTATGGCTAAGAAATTTCTTAGCGAATATCTCTTTAAATTTTTGTGTTTATGCACTTTGATTGTCAAGCAGTAATTGCTATTGTGAAGAATAAATCTTACAATTGTAAGAGTAAACACATAAAATTGAGACATGATGTCGTTAAGCAGCTATTGAGAGATGGAATAATTTCCATTGATTATGTGAAGTCACAACTGAATTCGACCGATTCACTAACTAAACTAGTGGGAAGAAAATTAATTCTTCAAACCTCGAAAGAGATGGGGTTAAGGCCAATATGATTGTCAATAAAGATGGAAACCCAACCTATGTGATTGGAGATCCTATGAAGTAGGTTGATATGGGTAATAATAAGTCGATATTGTCACTGCACACTAAAAGTGAGTGCTTGAACTACTACTAATTATGAGGGGTAAATTATTAACTCTTAATGAATTCATAGTCCTTGTAGATGGTGTATTTAAATAAGTATGCACTTGATGAATTCACTTAAATGAGAAGTGGAGTGAAGCCACTCCTATGAGACTTTGACCTAGTCTGTAGAGCTCTCATGAATAACCGGGCACGCGCATAGCTTATTGGTGCAAAATCACGTTGAACAATAACATATGAGGATTAAAATGTAATTGTTAGAATTTCTGACTTACAATAAGAATTATTGATTCATAGAAATTTTATATTTCACCAATAAATCTGTAAGTTAATTTATATCGGTCTAAGTTTGATTCATAGTCCGAAAGACACCAAAATTATTACATTTTGATCATACAAAATTAAGCAAGGAGAATCCTTCTATTTCAAAATTATTTTAAAATATATAGGAATTGTCGGATACTTCAAAATAATAATATTTAAACCCATTAATACATATGACATAAGCTCATTTGTCAACAACTTGGAGGACAAGTTTTACAAATTGCCTCAGCACATTCGTAATCAACTTGGTGGCAAAGTTGTTTTCCCTAATGAGCTCCAAGTTTTATTAGTGTAGAAATACTCCTCTGCTGCTTCTCTTCATCATACATGCTCCCTTATATTTATCAATGATGTAGCCATGAGAAGTTACACTACTAAGTGAAAGAGTATTAACTAGCCACCTGTCAATTTTTTATCTCGACTTGCTTTCTTTTGTATTATTTATATTTTTTTATTAATTCCTGCATCCTCTAATTAATTAGAGAAGACTTGCTTAATTCTGATGAGACATTTCACACTGTTGAAATAGTTTCTTAGGATAGTGCCTAGTACGATTCAGTCTTATTTATATATATTATTGTAGTAGTATTTATCCTAAATTTTTGTATTATTGTTTTGATATTATATTTTCCCCATCTATATTTTTGGACCAGATGAGACAGTCAATCTTTGAATAGCAACGTCGAAGCTGCTTAGAATATGTGGAAGCTCTTATAATCTATTACCAGATCTATGTAGGGTAACAACCAAACGCTAAGATCTCGATGGGTGTTGAACCTCAAACAAGGTTAATACCACCATCTGATCTCTAGTTTAGGGGATAAAGACACAATTTTGTGTTAAACTGAATGAAGAGCTTATTGCAGGTTTCAACCGAGTCCGTCTAATGTCTTGATTTGGTATTTCATGGACACCGTAAGGGCACAAATACGTAAACAAATCTCTTGACCTTACTTTAGACTTTAGAGTGAGATTAACCTTATCTCAATTGCTTTTGCTTCTACCTGCTTGAAGCTATTATATACTCCATTGTTTATTATTATCTCATCCCAAAAATATTAATTACTCTAATCTTGTCCACTTTTTATTCAATCCCATCTGGTTCCACAGGTATTAATACTTAGTAGTAGTACTACTTTGTTTTTTATTAAACCTTGGAAAAAAGGAGTCGATGTATTTACTAAAACTACTTTTGGTACAACTTTCCAACCTAAAGCGTAAATTTAATTTTCAGAGAGAGAGAGTCGATACTTCCATCAGTAGATGCATACATGTTGTATAGCAATGAGAAGTAATTTTTCCATCAGATGTTTCTTCTTGGTTGTTTTCTTCCCACGGAAACGCGAAGAGATCACCAATTCAAGCTTATATTCCTTGAAATATACAGTTTGTCAATGTATTCGATGATCGGAAGTGAAGCATCAATGTATCTTCTCATTTCTCTCTCCGCTGAATCATCTGACATATTTAGTAGCAACAATAAGTAATTCTGACGAGATTATTATTATTTGGACGAAAGATATGAATGCCTTCCTTCCTATATGCATAACATTGCTTGCCAAAACAAGTTCAATCGATCCTTCTTGCTACTTCATTAACATAATTCAAATATTTTCAACCTAAAGTTACAACTTAAACATCCAAGCCTGATACGTCGTGTCTACTCAAACCAGAGGGCCAACTGATTAAAGATATTATTGACATAGTTCTTATCGGTGTTTTTGTTTTAACGATCCTTGAGGTGGGTTAGGGGCTGAGCAACAGCACAAGTACAAGAAGGGGAACATAAACCTTACCTCCGATTCTGTGGTGGGACGTCAAGATAAACAAAATTGGAGTTTTATTCAATTCAATCGAAAGAGACAAGTTATCCTAGCAATTGGCAGAAATATGTGGTGCTTAGATTCTAATAATAGAAGACAAACCGGTCATGTAGCTCATCTGGATTAAGATTCAAAATGGAAACAATAACAAGAACCCAAAGCGTCATATAGTAACGCAATCTATTTGGAAGGGTGTGTCTACATGTAACATGTCGTGTTATCAAAACGACGAGATCTACATATCTCGCTGATTAGTCAATTTTTCTAATGCTTGCCATAGGCTATAATGTTGAAAAACTTGTATACCCATATCCTAATTCGTAGTGACAGTCATACGTTATTTTCAGCAACAAATTGTGTATATAATATAATGACAGAAAGTAAACTTACCAGTCTCATTTAACTTGATAAGAAGTTGGTCCCTTGTTGGAAGAGCACACATGCCAGCAGATACAGCAGTTCTGACAGCCCATGTATGATAAGGTGCACAAACTTTTGCATACGCCATTGAAGCAGCTTCTTTTAGCGAGTCGTCACTAGAGAGAAACTATAAGGATTAGAGAGCGTTAAAAGGGAAAGTAGATTGAAATTGATATATAATATGTGTCAGAATGAAACAAAAGACATTTATTTTGAGAGAATGGTAGGTATATGAAAACAATATTCATTTGGGTGTATGCACAACTTGAGTTAAAGAAGAGACATACTAGGTTGAAAGAAAATTCTGAAACAAAGCCCTTATTAGGTCTAGACCCTGACGAACTCTGCGTAAATTGCGTGAAAGGCTTCCTGGTGTTCTGACTGTATCATTTCTAACATCATAATCAAGGATACTGTTCAAACTGCCAAATATTTCTGACGCTTCTGTAAGATCACGTACCTGAAAGCGAAGACATTATGTAATTTATTTATTTTTGTTTAAAAAAGAAATAGGATAGGATGCTGGGGCACGCATAACACACAGACAGACCTTTGAAACGTATTCAAGCTCAGCAAATTTAAAAGCGATCCCTAGAGATCCAAAGAGGACAGAGACATGGGAACAAGCATGACAAAAAGGCTTGAGCATAAGATCATGGTTTGATGAAAGCTCCTCAAATGCCTCAGCTATCGCAGATAAAGGTGTCCCTGTCCCTGCATCCTCAAATCCATCATCCTCATCCATTCTAATTTTCATTATAACACACTACTATAATTCTAACTCTTTTTCTTTCCATACTTTTCTCAAATTACAATTCCACCACCATTTTTATTGCTTCTCCTAACATTGCGCTAAGTCACACTAACTATATATTATTCGATTCCACCTCCAATACTTATAATCTGTATACATTTTTGTACATAACTTAATACCCAATTACCGCTTACTAATATGTTATCACCTATTTTTTAGCTTATACTTGCCGGTTACTAATATGTTACCACCTATTTTTCAGCTTTTCTATTCTTTTCTTATTTTAATTTCTTAAAATGATAACCCTCACATTACCCTCAAAACAAGTTCGAAGAGTAAGCGGTTATCGACTCGTCATCAATAAAAATAACCAACTAAGAGTCGGAGTCGAATACCACATAGAACAATTTTTCGGCGATTGAAAAGATAAAGAATGACTAGCTACAAGTTTGAATCTAAACACACAACACAAAATTATCAAATTAAGAGTGATTTTGGTAACTAATCAAAAGATTTGGGCAAAGTCAATATCAAGAAAGGGATAATTGGGATGGAGGAAATTTGGAACTCAACACTCATTCCATGATACATTGCCATCTCATCACATGCAAATCAATCAAAGGTAAGCTAGATCATCATCAATTAACACTTGTCTCTTTTCGGTCTCAAAGTGCTTTCATACGAAATCTCCTTTTGGTCTCAATCGTGTTCAATAACAATACAATCTAATACCTTAATCTAAACCCCTATTTCTAGCAAGTTTAGTATTCAACAAAGCAAATCTAAATTATCTCCTTCTGGTCTCAAATTTAGGAATCAAAGACAAAAATGAGTATCAACCTAATTCTCCACTTCAGAGATTCTCTTTTAAGCAACCCACAAAGATAGGAAGCTAGATTCAATCGTGCACTCTCAAGTCATAGATTAAAACATTAAAATTAGGTTAAAATTTAGTCAGAAAGCATTGAATCACATACAAAAACATTAAAATGAGCAATCAAGACCAAAATGAATTGTCTATTTCTAGTCAAAAACCACAATCTCAATTAACAATTACGCCCACAATTCTAGAAATTGAAAGCAAGGAAAGAAGAAGGGAATAAGATATTCTACTAATAAGAACACAATCTTCAAACCAAATATAAATTGTGAGGCAACTTGCCGTCAAAGTCTCAACCCCAAATTGAAATCTACAAGTTTTTCTCTACTCTAAGCTAAGAAGATAAAATTCAATACAAAATCTTATATTTTCTCAGGTAGAATAATGCTTCTTTCCAGCCCTTTGTGAGAATTTGGATCAAATGATTGAGAAATTCTAATTCTGTCCTTTCTAGGTACGCGGGATTCGCAAATGCGGCACGGAGTTCACAAAAATAAATGCCGCGAAAGTGAGCATCCGTTCTGTAAAGAGAGCATCTGTTCACTAAAGTGACCCTAGCCTTCTTGAACTTCTTCCCAAAAGCGAACCTCATCTGGTTGATTAAGCGACCAATTGACTTATTCGTGAAGGCGAACTCTCTTTCGCAGCTGCGACATCTGAGTCTCACTTCCTGCCAGTTTCAACTCCTTTTCCACTTTTGTCCATTATTCTCTTTCCCAACAACCAACACCTTAAATGAACACAATTCAATGAATCGTTAGCCTCTTTCTCTACTTAAGTGCCACAAAATCATAAGAAAAAATCCTTAAATGAGTGGAAATTCACTATTCATCAACACCCCAACTTAAAATCATTATTTTCCCTCAAGCAACGCAACATCAAAATCACCAGAGGCACTCAATTTAGGCACAACACTCTTTTATTTCAACTAAAGATCATCGTCATGACTTTGATCGGTACTAATAATTAGCAAGCAAGCAAGCGATTTTCAATTCAAGCAACCCTTCAAGTTCTATTAAAATTTCAAAACTCAATGTATTTCCATGAATGATGAAGTGACAACAATAATTCTCAAGAAGTGACTCTCAACTACTAGTCAACTAAACATCTTCCCTTGACTCGGTTTCATGCCTTCACAAGAATGAAGATGTCCCAAAAATTTCACTCACAAGTATTCACAAGACAAGGGACAAATGATGCAAGCACTCACACTATCAAAGAAACATCTCATGAACACGAATGTCACACCATAGGCTTGCCCATATTTTCAATCAACATTGACTCAACTTCATTTGGTTAGAGATATCAATAGACTTTGTTAAGCTTGTAATGTAGGCTTAGGGAAGGTTAGGATATCTTTTAGGTACAACTGACTACATCCTCCTTGAACAGTACACCGCAACTCATCATTTTCAAACTCTTTCCAGTTTTCAAACCAATGCACATTTTAACAATATTTTTCACTTTTCACATTCTAGATGCCCCCACGTGCAACTATATTTTAACTTTTGGAGGATTCAAGTCTCCTTTATTCATTTTTTTTCTTTTTTGAACCTTTTTCTTTCTTTACAACTTTTTTCTCCATTCTTAAACTCTTTTTTTATGAAGTGCTCATGTGGTAATCATCCCATCTATGAGTTTCCCATAACACCCGCCATAACACCCCCACATAGGCTTTTAGACTCAACTTTCATTATTCTCATGTTCAAGGAGGAAAGTGTTCAAAAGAGGGTTACTTTTTCAAAAAGGATAAGACTTGTAAGCAGGTTTCCAAAAAAAGGACTAGGCTCAAAAGGGGACAACTAAAGATATATTTAGTGCAAATGTGGGATTTTTAAGCCAAATGTACTTCAAGGACAATAAAAAAAGTCTAAGATCATTTGTCCAACCAAACTCAATCAATAGCAACATTTGAAGACCAAACCGGGTAAGTTCTAGTTAACACAAGTGATGAACATCAAAAATTATTTTCAACCGTCACCACACATGACATTCAAACTATTCAAGAAGGATCAATTTCACTTCCTAGTTAAGAAAAAAGGAGTTATTTATTACATTTTACAACCTAGTAAATTAGTCACAAAAAGATTCAAACCATTGTTAAAACATCATGCACTTCCACCATTTTCACAAAAAATTGAAGGGTGCTCATGCACTAGATTAAGTTTATTAGTACCAAACAAGTCACAACCACACATCAAAGCACCACAAAGCCATCAATACACAACAAAATGATGATTTGTCCCTAAGAATGACATCGTCCAATCTATGATTGGGAAAATTCAAGTCTTTTGGTTGAGTTTCCACAAGGGCTTCCAATCTCATAAGCTATGGGTACTCAGACTTCCCCTGCTTCAAGGCATAGAATAAAAACACCACCATGACCATTTATTTTCACCAAGAAAACTACCCAAAAAAAATAAAAATGACCAATCCAAAAAATATAAGCAAAAGCCCCACAATAACAAACAAAAACACTAATCCAGAAAATCAATCCAAAACAACAATATAATGATAAAAACAACCCAAAGTGGAGCATCCCCAACTAAAGATGGTGATGGGTCCTCACAACACAACTTATGAAAATCACAAAGAGCATACGAAATGCCTCCCTAGGCTGTCTCATTCTTTTTCACTTTTGGTGTCCTCGTTTTCCTTAACTCCACCATCATCACTCATCGTAGTTGGCTCATCTCCATCTTCATCTAGCCTCGAAGTGGGGAGTGACTGATTTTCCTTCAACACCTTCCAATGACCTTTGACCTCTTTCCACATCTGTGTGAAGAAATTATCTCAACTTTTCTCCCTCCTCTTCATTTTTCTATGTGAGTTGCACAATATGCCATGCGACTTCGCCAAATCGATGTAAGCCTTCTCCAAATTTTCAAGCTGAGCTTTCTACTTCCTTTGATCTGTTAAGTAGGCATCAAACTCACTTTGGAGCACATACGATACTGGCCTAGAAGACGACTCACCCGATCCTTGAGGCAACTTTGTCACAATGTCCTTCCCAATTTTCAACTCACTACCCAACTATTCAAGTGGCCCCAAAACCAGAGGTATACGAGAATCCTCCTCCACATGCACTGACTTCACCGAATCAGTTTTCCTCTTCTTTATTTTCATCACCGCTCCCTCACCACGTATCTTTAGGGGGAAATTTTGATTTTTGATTTCCACCTAAGTATCGATTGGGAGCTGTAACGACCCAAAAAATGATAGGATGAACTAGAGCCTTGATGTTTGGGTTAGTGTGACCTTAGGTTGATGTTTATGCTGTTTTAGAACTTAAATGGAGCTAGGTAGCAGCCTAGGGTGCAAGCAAGGTCCTAGGCTAGCAAGTTAGGGTGAAAGAAGCATTGTCCTTGGAAGGACTGTTTGGCGATGGGGCTGCTAGATTGCTTAAGGGGTTGGCGAGTCACCCTTATGCCCCTATGGTCGCCTAGTGAACTTCCCATTTGGCCTAGCTACTGGACCAAAGGGCGAGCTAATGGGGAGCTCGCCAAATTGGTTGGCGTGTCGCCCTTCTCCCCCTCCATCGCCCAATGACCAGCCTTTGAGTGAGCCCACTGGAACAAAGGCGAGCTAAGGGTGCACTTGGCGAGTCACCTAGTGCACTTGGCGAGTCCAAGTGTCCAAAGGGGGAGCTCAGACAGGCGAGGGTCAGATTTTTAAGTTACAAATTATAGGGTCAACTTCAAATGATGCTATCTCTTATCTCAAAACGAATTAGGTTGGACATTACCTATCCAATTAAAGGTCTCTAAGTTCTCTTTCCAACGCCACTAATTCAGATCTCAGAGTAAAAAGTTATGCCCAAAATAGTGAAGCACTATCAAAATGGGCGAGTCAAGGGCCATTAGGCGAGTCGCCTAGTGCCCTAGGCGAGTCGCCTAGTGCCCTTAATTCTTTTCCTAAGTTGAGTCCCTATTATTCTATGCCTTTCCTAGCAACTATAAAACCCTTTTAGACCTAAATTCTTCCATTTAAGTCACTCCAATTAGAATTAAAAAAAAGAAACCCACCTCCTCTCAAATATTTCTCTCTCTACAATCCTCCATTGAAGAAGGTCAAGAACTTGGAGCTAGGGTTTGGATTGAAGGTGGTTTCTTCATAAATATTTTTGGGGAATCTTAGAAAAGGTATGGTGATCCTTAATCTAGGGTTAGATTTCACCCTACAGTCAATTTCACAGAAGTTTTCAAGGTTTTCAAGTTTCTCCAAAACCCTAGATTTCACTCAAACTCACGGGTTCTTGCATCAAACATTTTCAAATGATGAATTAGGATTATGTTGATGTTTAATTTATGATTTTAAGATGAAAAACTTTATGAACCCATGATTTATCTAAATTCTTAAATTGTGACTTATAAAGTGGGTTTGATGATTATGAATGATTGATAATGGATTTATATGTAGATTGATTTAGATTGTTGATTTGTATCAATATCTATGTCTAATTATTGTGAATTTTTGGTGAATTGAGGATTTGTGGTCATAGCCTTGAAAGGGCAAGTTTGACCTAATTTCATGTTAGAGTAGAATTGAACTTGAATTGTTGATCCACTTGAAAGGTGGAGGTGCTTACTTACTAAGTATATTGTGATCATGGCCTCGAAGGCATAGTTTGATGAATTGAAGTATTATCATGTTATTGTATATGTGAATATATAAGGTAAAGGATTTACATGTGATTCAAGGATACAAAGTTGAACATGTATTCAATGTATTTGTGTTAGAATTGAAAGGCTATTTCTCAATTTGACACTCATGAATGTTGATGATGCAATGTGAAGGGTTTCTATATTGTAATGTCTTATCTTGACTTAGTAGACTTAGGTGCCCTCTTCTTGATAAATGAAAGCTATATTGAATGTGATCTCTTGACTTGGTAGGCTTAGGGATCCTTCTCTTGAGTAATGAATGTATCTTGACTTGATGTATTAATGTCTAGAATTGGTAGACCTTATTGGTAGCCTCTTCATAAATGCATGAATGAATGAATGTCTGGATTGGTAGACGTAATGTTGGTAGCCTTTCTATGAATGACTAATGAGGCATTTTAGACTATGACTTGAATCGGTAGACCTAAAGTTGGTGGCCCTTCATAGTGAGTCTAGAACCCTATGCGAATGTGAAACCTTGAAGCGGTAGACCTAACGGTGGTGGCCTCCTTCTTGTGTGAAATAATGAACCTAGAGACGGTAGACCTAATGGTGGTGGATCTCTCTAGGAAGATCAATGAGCTATCCTTAATGTACCTTGAATGGTAGACCTATTAATTGTGGCCCTTCTTGGTAAAAGTACTTAGGGTCGGTAGGCCTAATGTTGGTGGCCCTCTCTAGTACACTAATGTGAATGAAACTACTCTATGGGAACTAAGGCTAAGCATCGAGTGAATATGGTTGATATACCATGAGTTTACGGTATTTATAATACATTTCACTTACAAGTTGTGTCTGTCTAGGGCCTTTTTGTATTGGTTTTTATGTGTTTTTATCATATTTTGCAGGAAAGATGTTCAGGCGTGGAATTTAAGAGACAGCTGAAATAAATGCAGAAAAGGGCATCTACAGAGGTGATCTACGGACCGTAGGTCCATTGACGCTCCGTAGATGGTGGTCGTAGATCAACAGCCAAGTCCTGGAGGCAAATCAGGGAAATCTTACCAAGTGTGGAACCACGGTGGCCATTGACGGTCCGTAGATGGAGATCTACGGACCGTACTGTTGATCCGTAGATGGATACTGCGAGGGTTCCAGTACCTGATTTGTGAAGATTCTAAGTGTGGAGCTACGGAGGGGGATTGACGGACCGTAGATCGATCTACGGTCCGTACTGCACATCCGTCGTTTGGTTCAGAGAAGCTGGATTTTGGAAGCTGAAATATTTTCCAAGTCTTGGATGACGGAAGGGACTCACGGACTGTAGATCCATTGACGGTCCGTGAGTCAGTCTCGTGGATCGAAGACGCGTGCCTGAACGAAACTTTCCTTATTTTGTTTCCCTTTTAATTTAGGACTTGTTTTCTATAAATAGGGCATGTAAACCTCGTTTTTGGGGGTTAGACATTATT
>JAJOOO010003684.1:0-21493 GCA_029582685.1 Solanum piurae
GCAAAGGATAAGGAAGCTGCATTTGACAGATTAACAAGTGAAGTATGTTATATTAAAATAATTTAATTTCCTCTTCCATATAAGCTTTTGGCATAATATATAAATTGGATCCTAAACTTGGCTTCAAATTTTAAGTATGACCTCTAACTTTCATAGTGCACAAGTAAGCACTTTAACTATCCAATTCTTAAACAAAAAAACACGCAAATCCAACAACCAAATTGTGTGATATACAAACGCTCCTACGTGGCTTATTGAGCCACTCAGTGGCTGCCACGTAATTAAAAAATTACACGTATTTTATAATTAAAAGGGATTTTGATTTGAAAAAAATAAAGATATATTTAAAAGGGATTCATTAAGGGTAAAATTGTCATTTCCGCTTTTTTTTTTTACTGTTGTGGGCCTCGAAAAATACCCCTGACGCGCCTGAATTGCGTCTCAATCACGCGTTATGCCAGGTTGGATTTGCGTGCTTTTTTGTTTAAGAATTAGATAGTTGAAGTGCCTACTTGTGCACTTTGAAAGTTAGAGGTCATACTTAAAATTCGAAGCCAAGTTTAGGGTTCAATTTATGTATTATGCCTAAGCTTTTTATATTAAAACAATTTAATTTCCAAATTAAGTCACTAATTATGTATTTTTTTTCCATCAGATAATAGTCAAAATTATTCAAATGTCTAAAAGAAATGCATGGGGAATCTTATGAGTCATTCATAAGAAGTAAATTGATTCCTGTGGTTGGAAATATTCATGAGCCAAACCTTGGTATGAATATTATTATTTCTCAACAAATTGCTCAAGAAATTGATTTGATTGTTGACTCTGCAGCAAATACCACATTTGACTTGAGGTTAATACGATCATCTCATCTAAAAATTGTCACAGAAAGAACAATACACTTTTATTTTATGTATTTAATGAATTGTCTTCATCAATATTGTCTAGGTATGACTTAGCTCTTGATGCTAATGTGAATGGTTCATATCAACTCATGATGTTTGCCAAGAAATGCAAGAACTTGAAACTCCTCATCCATTATTCGACCGGTACACATTCAAATTTATTGACAGTCAAACCTCTTTATAACAATAATTATGTTATATGTCTTATATATAATAGACGTTTGACTATTATAAATTAAAAAGGATTTATTTACTTATGCAATTTGATTCTTTTAAAGCATATGCCAATGGAGAAAGAGAAGGTCTACTATATGAGAAGCCTTTCATGATGGGAGAAAGCATAACAAAGGAAAAACTCACATCAAATTCTCCATCTGCTAAGTTTCCATCTCTCAATGCTGCCAATGAGTTGGACTTTGTTTCAAAGTTGAAGAATGCTATTAAAAATAATGAGTTCAAGAAAATTATGAAAGAATTAGGAGCTGAGAGGTACATTGCTTTTTTGAAACATGTGGTCTAAAATAATTCATAGATGTTTTTGTGATTATAAATAACTTATTATAAGGGTAAAATGGACGTTCTAATATTAAGTTTTCACTAAATATTGATATGTATCATTTTTTTGTGGCTGATTTAAAGAAAGGTGTCATATAAATTATGACAAAGGGAGTAATATAGGGATTAGGGCGTACTAGTTTATAGGTCGATATGAGTAATGCTTAGATTAGTTATGTGAACACTTATTTTTGGCATATATAAAATAGGGAAAATGGTCTGAAAAATACTTCAATTTTGGCCGAAATTGCTATTACGATACCAAACTTTATGGACCTTTTACCCCCTTGCACTATTTAATAGTGTATTTTAAAGGTATATATGTGCCCACGTGGACACATTACTATTTATAATGATGCAATATTTATGATGTCCACGTGGGCACATATATACCTTTAAAATACACTATTAAATAGTGCAGAGGGGTTAAAAGTCCTTTCCAAAGTTCGGTATTATTACATCAATTTCGGTCAAAGTTCGGATATATTTCAAACCTTTTTCCTATAATATATAAATATGTCTTTTAATTTGGCTTCAACTAGTATCTATGCCCTTCAACATTGGGTGTGCACAAATGGACACTTTAACTTGTATAAAATTGAACAAGTAGACACACACATCCCACGTAGCATAATACACGTAGGACACCACATACGACACAAAATTGTCATGCAAGACACCACGTAAGATGAATGTGTCTATTTGTTCAATATTATACAAGTTTAAGCATCTACTTGTGAACACCCAAAGTTAGAGGCTATAGATGTCAGTTGAGACCAAGTTAAAAGACATATTTGTATATTGTGTCTTATTTTTTTTATTGATTGTTTGATTTGTTGTATTAATGAATAGAATAATATTGAATATGATAGATTAGAATATGAATAGTACACCATATTAATGTTTATCCCATGATTTGTTATGAATAAGAATAATATTGAATAGAATGTATAACAGATACATCTATTCGTTACACCATAATTAAATTTGCAACAAAATATTGTACTAAAGTTTAGTACCTTTTCTTATGCACCTACCAAACAACCCTAATAGCAGTACTCTCTCTCATTTTATGTGATGGTGTTTGGCTGGACACAAAATTTAAGAATAAAAAAAAAAGTATCACATAAATTCAGACAGATTGAATAACATATATAACTCTATAGACTATGGTAATACAAGATTAATCGTCGTTATGATATACATATATTGAAGTGTAATTAAATGAATTATATTATATGATTTTTAATTATAATTATACAATAGGGCAAAGTTATATGGATGGCATGATACATATTCATTCACAAAGGCCATGGGTGAGATGGTGATTGATAGCATGAGGGAAAACATACCAATAGTAATTATTCGTCCCTCCACAATAACAAGTAGTTATGAGCAACCTTTTCCAGGATGGATACAAGGATTCAGGTATCTTGTATTATACTCCTTTGGTCCTAGTTAATTACGATTGTTCAGATTTCGAGAGTCAAATTTCTTTGATCACTTTTTATCTTCTTGTTTTCTCTCACAGGGTAATCGACCCTGCAATTGTTTTCTATGGAAAAGGGGACTTTCCTGGTGTTCTTGCTGATCCAAATTGTCTTGTTGATGTGGTAGGTACATTTCGGGTTTATGCGGGGCGGGTTGAAAATATAAATTATGTTATGTGGACAGACGCGTTGAAGTCTTTGCGGATTTGCCCCGCTCCGCTCCCCCGCCCCGTTGTCATTCCTAATATTAAGAATAATCTTAATAATTTAGTGGCGGATTTAGGATTTTAAGGCTGTGGTGCTCTAAAAGTAGCGGAATCACAAATATAAAAAAGACATGTTCAGTGAGATTTGAACCCAAGCTAAACAAAAAAAAAAAAGAGCCTTAAACACCCACTCAAGAGCCAATGGACCATTTAGATCATTTGTTCATTGGGTGCTCCATGTTAATTTTATACTAATACTCTTAATTTCTACATAGATATATAAATTCCGAAACGGGGTTAATGGGTGCTCGACACCCAGCGGACTCTATGTAGGTCCGCCATTTAAGATTGCACTCATTTTAGATCCCTACATGTATTTTTGCATAATAAGGGTCAAAATATGATAATAAAATAATAAATAATCTTTTTGTCCTAATTTATGTTCTTCCTAAGTCCTATAGTAGTTGTCACATTTCTCTTTTACACGTTCATTAAGAAAAATCATAAATAAAAAAATATTTTACACATTCTTATTTATGATTTCTTAATAGAAATGTAAAGGAAAAAATGGACAACTAATATGGAACAGAGGGAGTTATAATAATTTCACTTTGAACCTAATATTTATTCTTAATGAGATGATTTATAGCAACACTATACTTGTTTTTATCACATATTGTATTTCTTTCATTCTTAAACTCTGTACCAGTCAAAAGACATCACATAAACTATTTGTCAACTTATGTTTGTTCACTTGGTTTAGGTACCAGTTGATATGGTTGTAAATGCTACAATGGCAGCTATTGCCAAACATGGATACTTGCAAAGTCCAGAGCTAAATGTGTATCATGTAGCATCATCATATGTGAATCCTTTATCATCATCACAACTTTTGAACTATAGCTATGAGTTTTTCTCTTCTTTTCCTTTTGTTAACTCAAAAGGAGATCAAGTGAAGGTTAATAAGATGAAATATTTTGATAACATGTTAGATTATTCAAATTATATTTCGAAGGAATTGCTCAAGCAACATGATGAAGTAGGAGAGTTAACTCATGAAGTTGAACATTCAAAGATGCAAATGCTTTTTAAAAGGAAGGTGGAATATTTGAAGAACTTTAGCAAGGTTTATGAACCATATGGATTTTACAAAGGATGGTATGACACTTTCTCCTTACTATTATATATTATATTTACTAATTATATACTAAGAAGACAATCTGGTGCATAAAGTATATTGCGTTCACATGGGGTTCAAGGGAGAGTTGCACCACAAGGAGTGTAATATAGATAACCTATCTTAAAGCAAACATTAGTATAACGACTTCCATGACTCAAATTTTTAATCTATAGTTTATATGGAGAAAACTCTACCATTACTATAATGTAAAAAAAATATTATCTCAAGCACATTTACATATAATCTTATAAAATACTATGGGGGTGGGCAGGGGCGGATCCACATAGACACATCCAGGTGTTCTAGCACCCATTAACCTTATATATATAGAAATTAAGACATATTTTCTCAAGTACATTTACATATAATCTTATAAAATACTATGGGGTGGGCAGGGGGTGGATCCACATAGACACATCTGGGTGCTCGAGCACCCATTAACCTTTTTATTTATATATATATGTATATATATATATATATGTAGAAATTAAGACATATTTGTATAAAAATAACATAAAGCACCCAATGAACAAATGATTTGATTGGTTCAATGACTCATGGTGGATGCTTAAGGTTGTTTTAGTATAGCTGAGTTTGAGTTCGAATCTCACTCTTAACACGTCTTTTTATTAGCTAAGAAAGCACCCATAACTTTAAAAACCTAGATCCGCTATTGGGGGTGGGATGGTGTGGTGATCAGTAGGGGTTCGAAGTAGTGGGTTGGATGGTCAAGGGGTCGGGGTTCGAACATTCCCCATTGGATGGGTCGGATCCAATGGACTTTAAATGTTACTTATAAAACTTATTTTTCCTACCTTACTCTGTTAAGAAGGTACACATATTTTACAAAAGATGAAACAGAGTAAATTTTCTTTTTCTATGGCTTATTGTTTTGCAAGGTTTCACAATGGCAACATGCAAAAATTAATGGAAGATATGTCTGAAGAAGAAAGAAAAAGCTTTGATATTGAATTGTCAAAGATAAATTGGAGAGATTACTTTATAGGAATTCATATTCCTGGAGTAAAAGAACATGTATTGAAAGGCAGGATAGCATCTTCCTAACACTCTGTTTGAATGGTTGTAATGTTTTTTTACATAATATATCGTATCGTATTGTATTGTGTTGTATTATATCATACTGTATTGTTTTAATGAATATATTATTTGGATAGATTGTATTGTTCTTCGTCGTTGCACGTCATAAAAGCAGGATATACACAAACATTACCCTACTTTTATGAGGTAGGGATTGCAGAGGCGTATCTAAGATTTCGAGATGATGGGTGCATAATTACAAAAGGTTGATCTAAGATATAAATTTGATTGGTTGGACATTTAGGTTCTTATAACTGAAAACCGTTAAAATTAATATTATAGGTCCAAAATTAATTAAAATGTCAAAAGTGTTACCAATAACCATTTAGAGAGTGTTATCTAATTTTAGAAAGAAAAATAAAACAAGATGAATATAAAATTCAAATTTCTAACCTCACATAGAGAGGTGCACCTAGTCATCATCGCATTATATGATACCCCGAGTGTGGGTTCACATATCTATATTTCAATATTTTCAAAAATATAACACTACTATATATGATCTCGGGAGGGGAGCATGGATTCACGTGAACCCGGTGACCCCTCCTTGGATACGCCTCTAGTAGGGAACCATTATCGATAGACTCTCGACTCAAAAGGAAACTATTTGACGCGAGATTGTAAGAAAAGAGACAACACAATAGCAAGAAACAAAACCATCTTCATAACTATATTGAGAAGTATATAAGTAACAACAACAACATACCTAGTGTAATTCCGCAAGTAGGGTAAAATGTTCTTATACCTTAGCTCCATCTTTTATAAGGTAGAAAATTTGTTTTCGATAGACCCTCCATTAAAAAAAAAGTATCGATGCAAAATTGTAAAAAAATAAAATACAATACAACTCTATAACTATATTGGGATAAGTCTAATTCCTAAATTTGGCATAGTAAAGTTATAAGTATGTGTATTTGTGGCATAATAAAGTTATTAGGTGTGTGTATTAAGTGTGTGTATTGGGATAAGTCTAATTCCACAATTATTTCGATTGTCACATACTTACTATCTTCTATCAATATAGGTGTTGGATAACTCTGTCGATCAAAGATCTGTTAAATTTAACTCTAATCTTCAAGATTTGTACTCACTTTGTTGATCATTAAACGTCCACACCTTATAAGTTAATGTTCCCTTTTCTTGGTCGATTATTAACCTCATTCTTGATGAAAAAAAATCATTTGTGTGAATGACTAAGTATCAGTGACCTCAACTTATGGTCGATTAAGGTTATTTCCTTAATTTCAAACTTAAGGTAATTAATTTCAAACTTACGAAAACAAAAAACAAACAAATCCTTACAATGTGATTACAAAATCAAAATATCATTATTTATTGATCGTTACATCAAAATCTGTAGGAATTAATACGACCTAGCACGTCTTAACTACTTATTGAATTATTACCAGGATTCAAAGGGTTAACACCTTTATAATTCCCAATAGGATCATATGAGCATACAATATAAAGACCCTTTTGGTTCTTGCAATAAACATTGCCACTACATCCAACTTTTGTTGTAGTCTTCCATACAATATTTAAATAATGGCCACATTCACATCCTTCTATTTCTGGCTGGCATTTGCAAACATTCTTTACCTCATCGAAATTCTTCTTTTCATCGAACCATTTTTTTACAATACCAGTTGCTGGTGTCTCTACGTAAAGTTGCCAGAAGATGTTCTCTCCGTATGGGCCGGTCGAATGTTTCCTGTAAATAAATAAATTTTAAGGATGTCAAATGATCGAGTTAGACTAAATTACTCTCGAATCAATGAATGGTATGTCTAGAATTTGTTTTGGTCAAGGCTAGCTGATTTGCACAAATAGCCACTTTTGCACCCTTTTTTTTTTATCAGACAAGGCCAAAATTTAAATAGTGCCACTCGAAGATCATGATTTGCACAAATGACCACTTTTTGTACCTTTTTTATCAAACAAGACCAAAATTTAAATAGTACCACTCGAAGGTCATGTTTGTGCAAATCACCCTAAATTTAGCGACATATAGTGTCCAAATTGATCCAAGCCTTTCAAGGGGGTCTAACTAGAATAATTTCGTTATAATTAACTCGGCAATGAACGATTTGGTCAGGTCATATTTTCATAAGACTATGTATATTGAACAACGATCCTTACCTGTAATTACAATCCTCCCTTCGTTGAGTAGCCCAATCATATGCGTAAGCGGCTAATTTCTCATCCCATTGCAAAGGAGGAACACCAACACTACTTCTTAGATCATTGTGAGCCTTGAGGTATTCTTTTTGAACCCAATCAAAGGTTGGTGGAGTTGCTTGTGAGAAAGTAATGAAGATTAATAAGATGGACAACACCAAAAAAGTTGGTGGTGTTGGTAATATTTTAGCCATTGACATTTGACAAAAAAAAAGACTATTGACAAATACAATGGCAATGGAAATTAAGTAGCATTAATGTTGGCAATATTGGTTTTGGTTATTTGGTTTAAATGTAAGGAGGAACAACGTAAAGAAAGAAGCAAAAGATGGTGGAGATGAGATATCGGTAAAGTGTTAACAACTTCTAAAGCAATGGTGCAAAGTTATCATATGGAATGAATATATATACTACATGTCTTACATGTCTCAATTTACGTGGCATCGTTCGGATTTCGAAAGTCAAATAAGTTTTTCTTTGATAATATTTTTTTCATATGCTTTTAAATATTCTGAATTAAACAATTATTATGACTTATAATATTTTTTACGTAATTTCAAATATTTAACTTTTATTTTAAGAAATTTAAGGATTTAATGTTCGTCGTCTCTGTACCTATCAAAGATAGTGATAAAGTTTGCATACACTCTATCCTCCCCACACCTCACTTGTAAGATTTCATTGTGTATATTTGTTGTTAAAAATTTCATATTCAAATTTACGTTCAAAATTAAAAAGTTTGACTCTTAAAATTTGAATGAGAATAATGACACATAAATTAGGACAGAAGTAGTAATACATACCAAATACCACCCTTTCAATCTATATAATGTGTGTACATTGTTTATTTTTAGATGTCTCTAATTACTTGTTCATTTTTCATTTTTTAGTTATCTCTAATTACTTGTGCATTTTGACAAATCAAGAAATGACAATTTATTTTTATCTGTTATACCCTCAATTAATCACTTTGAAAAAGGTAAACCGGTAAACTCACTATGTCAATCATTACTTTCTTAATATGTGTTGTCGATTAAAAATGATTTCATGCCCAAGAAACTCGTACCTAAGAGGATTCAAGGGATAAAATGTTCAATAATAGAACGATTCCGTACCAAGGAGAGTCGAACCCGAGTGGATGTGTACAGTAGTAGGACTAAAATAAACATTAAGATACCATCTGAAGAGCAAAAGGTACAAATTTATCTTCATCGTCGTCTTCGATCAAACAAACCCAATTCCTTGCACAAAAAGCTACAAAAAACGAAAAATCTCTACAGCGATGTGTCGTCGGTTGAAGCCTAGGGTTCCTCCTCTTCTCCTTTCGTTTTTCTGTAGCTCGATTCTTCTCAGCTCGCTTCCAGGTAAATTTCATGAAATGAAATGAATCGAATTTCTGATTGTAGTGAACTAATCGATGGAAAATTATGTGATTTTTGTCTAATTTTTCCTTTTTTCTGCAGAATTTATTACAGCGGCGGTTGTAACACTAGATTCGATCGAGATATATAATACTCATGAGTTTCTGGGATTATCACCGGAAGTTTATTTTCAGTGTAAAGGTGAAAATAGAACAATATATTTGCCTGATGTGAAGAAGAAACATGAGTTGTATACCTTCAAGGGAGAAGAGTCTTGGCAGGTATGCAATTGTTTAATTTGAATTTATTTTTTTGATAATTCTCATTATCTGCCAAACATATTGTCTTTTTTGTTCAATTGTCATTAACTACCTCAAATTAGGGTTGACTATATGAGCCCGTCGTTTGGTAGCGGGTTAGAGTTATGCATATATTAGTTACCAGGTAATTGTATTAGTTATGTGTTTTTCTAAATTACAAACCAAACACCATATTAATTGTTATACATGAATAATTTACCTCCTGACCAGCTAGCAAACGTGGTATCGCTTCATGTAGGATTTAATGCCTGCATAGTCACCTCCAAACTAGCTACCAAATGACCCCTGTGATTTTAGAGGATTGATTGTAGTTTGACTATTTTGTACCAGATTGTCAAACCTATAACAATTCTCCTCCTTTGTTTGTGTTTGAGACCGACTATGCTTTGGACATAGAGGGAGTTATGCTGACTCTGTTAATCTACTATGATAGAATTTTTTTATGAAGTAGTAATGACTTTATTGATGTTCGAGCGAAAAAACATGCTCGTACAAGAAGTATACCAAAAAGTAGAAAACCTACTGAAAACACACACACATCAGGAAATAGTTAAGTAAAATGAACATAGTAGAAAAGAGAGAAGGTGTACTTTCTGTTCCTGTTTTACATTTTAAAAAATTTCATAGCCAAGAAATCCACTGTTTCTAGCAACTAGATGCAGCTGCACCGATATCCATTGCATTAGCTCTTGGAAGATACATTCATGGCACTACCCACTTAGGAAGACGGTACTGATCCCAAAGTTGAGGGAATATGCACTTTCAATTTCTTACAGCTGCATGCCTTCCAAGCCGTTCCATTGCGCAAACTACCCTTTAAGTTAATGATTTCTCAACTACTACTGCAAATTTGTTGGTTCATCATATTTCCAACTATATCGTTCTCTTGAGGTTTTTCTATAATTCAAAGAGAGGTGGAATATAACCAGATTTATCTTCTCAAGCTTATGCCCTTTATTTGACATACCATTTGCCAATTAGTAAAGTTTTCTCATGCTTAAATTCATGTTGAGAAAAGGAAAAGCTAAAACAAGAAAAATTCCTAATGAAGTCAGTAAGATGTGCTCTAGAAAAATCCTCATTTTCTTCTCTAAGGTCAACTCTGTCAATTGGGAAAGTGCGGTGCCAGGTTCTATTTAGATGTACAGTTTCAGAAAAAAAAAAGTTCATCAATGTCTACCCTACAAGGTTTAGAAGTTATTTTAGTAGTAATTGCCCCTTTTAGTGGAGGTCACCTCCAGAGATATTTTCTTCAAGACTCTGTATTAGTTAATCTGGAATGATGATGCGCAAGAAGGCAGGAGAGGTATACAGTCTCTTACCCATTACCCCTCATTTGGGAGGAAAAGGTCTGTTGTAGAAGCAGGTTTCAATGTAGTCCCTCTCTCTCCCTCGGAATAAATCATCCTTATTAGATAACTTAGTATCCCACCTTTCAGTGGATTGTAGTCATTTCTTCTTTCAAAATGCTTGATAACACTGATTTACATGGTCGGATGTAGTTGTGGGGAGCTCACTTTTTTTAAAATTCTATTTGCCTTTGTTGTTTTCCTTCAACCTGTAGATGTTGGGATTAAGCTTAAAGGTTTTCATTCTTACGTGATGGGAGGATTTCCAAGAAACATAAGCTATAGTTACTGGTAGAAACGAAATAAGAGAGAACAGGGGATGAAATATTGGTGTTGCATGATGTTAGGAAGCATATCAAAGGCATTTGCAGGCCTGAGAAGAGAAGTGCTAGTTGACTGCGGACAGTTGTTGGCACTTGGGAGATGAGCTGCCTGGGAGCTGACCTGTTGGAAATGGAAGAGGGGTTTCTGGAGGTGGAGTTTTTAGGTTTCAACCTAGGAATAGCTGTGCGTGAAGGCAATAACCATTACCAAAGCATAAAGTTCCAATTGTGTGCGAAGGGAACCGTTTCCTCTCCCTCAACCCCAACCACGTGCACCCAAAAAATCAGAAATAAAAAGAGAAAAGGTAATGGAACTAAACAGTTGATCATGTAAAGATTGAGAGGACTTGCAACCAGTACTCACAGCAATGTATACGATCTTTCTTTTCATAATTTCCTTCTCAGTCTTTCTCCATGATACATAGGAGTACTTAAAGTTTAGTCAAGACAATCCCCAGTTAGTACAAGCCTACCTCATATATGTGGCTGTCTGGCAGAGGAGACTCCTATTCTTAATAAACTGTGTTTGTTTGCTTTTTGCATCAAGGGAAGAATTTGAATTTGTATTCCAATTTTAGACTATTATTGTTGTTACTTGGAAGGTTTCTGATGCAGCTCGGAAGCTTGTCTATGTCTGTTCTTTTAGAAGTTCACAAGTTTGCTGATCTAATGTGCATGGCCTATGTCATCAAAAAAAAAAATGTGCATGGCCTATGGCATCTTCTTTTGGAAGCTGATGATGTTGCATGTTTATTTTTTTAGCCTCTGACAGAACTTGAAGAAAAGAAGTGCAAACGATGTGGAATATATGAGAAAGACTCATTTATAAAGCCTGATGATATATTTGATGAGTGGGAGTTCTGTGCCTCTGATTTTACTAGTCCTGATGGGAAGTATATTCATTTCAAGGAGAAAGAGTTCAATGCCACATTTTTGTGTCCAGACTGTGTCCCTCTTGAAGGTGGTGAGTATTCTATCTTTTGCTGTCTCCTCTTCTTCTTGGTTAGTGCGGTGTATTCTCTGTAACAACAGTGAACTTGAGGCTATTTGGAATTATTTTACTGCACATAAACTCATAAATGCTCTGAAACCCCAACCCCCCTCCCCCTCGTAAATTCATTTATGTTGTCTAAGATCTCTTGACACTGATCAACACAAGCGTCTAGCTAAATGTATCACCAATCTTTGCCCCGAGGTTTTGATTTAGTGGTAAGGATGCAACACAAAATGTGTGGAAAGATACGTCTCTAGTTCAAACCCTGCCACTGAAAGATAGCATCTAGACTATTCTTGGCATATGGATGCTTATCCATTTGTTCTGATTTTGTAACTTATTGTCTGTGTTATTGCATGGTTTCTTTAGCTTCAAATCACACTGATGTCCCACGGAATAAGGAAAAAGGAATGCACTGGGCTCTAGTGCTACTCATCTGTGTGTTAGTGACGACTTTTGTAGTGCTTGGAGCAGTGACTGCCTACAAATATTGGCAAAAGAGAAAGAAACAACAAGAGCAAGCTCGATTCTTGAAGCTGTTCGAAGAGAGCGATGACATAGAGGACGAATTGGGCATTGGACCACTTAATCATGTCATTTAGGTAGAAAAGAAAAAAAAGACACCCCCTTCTCATAGTACCCTAAAACACTTGTACATTGCTTTTTGGTTTCAATCTTTTACTTGGAGGGAACTTTTGAGACAGTTGTATAGTGTAAACTTAACAGAGTGAAAATTTGTATAAATTCATTGTACTACAAGAGAAATGCTAAAACTCCAAACTGGTCCTTGCTCTTCTAAAAGAAAAGATATTTTGCTTCAAGTAGTTGAAAGGACAGGTAAAAAAGTCCCCTTCGGGGTAGCCCAAGTGGTTTGGACTTGGAACTTTCATGCTGGAGGTCTCAAGTTCAAAACCCCTTGCCAGTAAAAGCAAGGGGTTTGCCTTCTAGGTTGAGCTCGTCTCATCAGGCTTGCCTAGTGCGGGTTACCTCTTAAAAAAAAGTGAATCTACCTATGGGGGGCTTTGGCTTGGTCTTTATTGACAGGTAAATTAATAAGTATACGTGATTGCCAGTTAATTTTTACATTACTCAAGGGTATGTTTGGCACGAAAGGAGAATGTTTACTCAGAAAATAAGTATTTTTTTTTGCTTATTTTTTGGTGTTTGGTAAAGTAAGCAAAAAGTATTGTCGCAAAAGTATTTATAATAATCTAATATAGTATTGAGGGTGGGGTTGGCGAGGGTGGGGAGGAAACAATCAGTGTAGATCAGTTGCTATGAGTAAGTTACAAGTATATACATTGAATGAGTATTGGGATAATCACTATCCTAAACACTTCGATTGACTAGTTTACAAAATATGCACAAAATGTATAGGTCGTATATACTATTACTAACTATACATATACACAACATATGCATTGTTAGTGTATATTTCGGTCATGTTGGTAAACTAGCTAATCGAACTTTATATATCCATAACTTGCACATTTCTATATTCTATTTTTTTACTGAAGAATTGTAGGAATTCTTAGGTCCAGAGTAGATGAACATCTACACCTAAAGTAAACAAAATCCAGATTAATAAGAAAGGGATTTAGGTATAGATTAAAAAATTGATTTTTTTTAAAAAAAAAATTATTATAAGAACACATTCCTAAATAATAGTAGGAAATAGACAAAATTGATTTCGTAAAGTAATGAAGGCGTGTGCAGAAGAGATTAGGAATATATTGGTCACCATATTATAAGCCACTTGGAAGTGACTAATAATTCAATAAAAATTAGATGAATTATAGTTATTTGCAACTAAATAAAACACACAAGAAAGTAGCAGTGGCTACTTTATGAATATAACACGCAAGAAGTTAGCAAAGTCTATTATATTGTTTATTTACTTTGTACAAATAGTCAAGTTTACATTATGTATCCAAACTTTACGTCATTATTATGTATCTTGAAATTCGAAATTTACTGATTGTGACTCAAATAATTAGAATTTCTATTGAGGTGATATATTAAGGAGTTTAAACGCTTTCTACTAATATGTTAATTTATTAAGGGGTAGAAAAACTCACTATCAACGGATTGTCTTATGTAGATGGGGCCCAACCGTATCCAGACATACCCTTTGATGATTAAGTTTCGCCAGAGAGATTTATTAAGGGGATGAAATGCTTCCTACTAAGATAATATTCATCTTTAGAGTTCGAACTTGACTACTAATTAAGGTTGGATGAGGCTTAACCATCTCGCTATGCCTTTGGTAATTCATGATTAATTTTTGCAGAGGAGATTTGTTAAGGGAGTCAAACGTTTTCTATCAAAATATTACTTATTTTTAAAGCTCAGAGCCGATCATTAAGGATGAATGAATCTCAATCATCTCAATTTTGATCAAACCTTAAGTTAATAGACATGGGACCTTTTGACATTTTAGTGATGTCCAATAAAGTTTTCCTTGTTGTAAATTACTTCTCAACAAACCAATTGATAGAAAAAACAAAGAGTTGTGATATACTCTAATCACTTGAAAGGAATTTATTAGGTTAGAAGAATAAGTAGTTGATATTTTTTTCTAAAAGCACACAAGAAATGTCTCCCCATTAAATCTGGTTAGTTACAACTATGGCATCTGATGTTTTTTTTTTAAAAAAAAAAAAATCTTTATTATTTTTATAAAAAATCGACAAATAACCACTTTTCAGCCTCTTGTAATTTAAAAAAGAGGTTACTGCTATGAACCTTTTAAATTATACGAGTGATATTCTAGAACATCATTTCTGAATTTCATCTGTAAAAGTTGAAAGATATTGGCTATTCTTTTTTATATAAAAAAAAACCCTAATAAAGATCAATAAACGATATTTTTATATTGCTCAGCGCACCCAACATGATTTGGGTGTGGAAATGTGGAAGTATGCTCCATATTGGATTTGGTCAATCCAACCTGGGTGTTTCAACTACATTTATGGCTAGGGTAAAGTCATAGTGGTGATTGTGACGAAACTCAAAAACTTTGGCTCAAATTTTATCTTAGTGTTAAAAAAATATTTAATATGTAAAAAAAAAATCTATCTAGAACTCCGTAAGTAAAAAAATTTGTGATTAGAAACTCATAAATTCAAAATCTTAACTTCACCTATGACCAAAAAAATATACGTTGATATGGTATTTGGTTTGGTTGAGATTTCATGTGGTAAATATATTAGGAACACTTTGCTATTATATGAGAGAATTTATGAAGAAAATATTATACATATAAATAGGAACACTTTATTAAATATTATATTATATTTATATTTTATATATAAATAGAAACACTTTATTATTATATAAGAAATAGCTTATGAAAAAAATATTATATATATAGGGCCACTTTGCTATAATTAGAGATTACTTATGAACAAATATTAGGAACACTTGCTATTATATGAGATAACTTATGAACAAAATATTAAGTAGCTTTGATTTAACAACTTCAATTAATCATTAAAAAATATATATACTCATATACGTTGTAATATACATTTATTGATTGTATCTTACCCCTATATATCCCCGAATCCAAATTTAAGTAATAACAAATCCGACTTTTAGATCCGTACCCGAATCAGATGCCTAGTAACATAGACGTAGTAGCTGATGATGTAAATTACGTATACACTTGTATACTTATTCAATGGAAGGCATCCAACTTGCCACCTACTGAACTTACTTTAGTATAATTTTCAAACCTCAATATTACACGAAAACATTAAAATTCTAACCTTATATTCTTGTACAAAGGCATCAAAAAATATATTTACTTAACCAAAATTCATAAAGAAAGTGACTCAACATGAAGAAAAAATTGTTGAAGAACTTTTCATACATTTGTCTTTCTATTTAGTGTGTTGTTTTAGACAAAACTAGTAAGAAATATACATCCATAAACACCAAACACCCATCACTACCAAAAAAAACAACTACTGAATTTTGTTGTTTAGCTACAAAATTTGGTCGTTTGTTTGTAGTAGTGCTTTGATCAAACATGTCTAGTCTTGGTGGAGGCGACGACATGTCTTCAGCTAGTGATCTTCCATTTTTAGGCCCAAGAAACAACATGGAACTTCAAGAATTTGGAAGAAAACCAAGGCACAATGTCTCTATCACACTAGGTGAGCTATTGAAACGCCTTGGCGACTCTGCTGAGGAAAAAAACCAAGTTCTTGAACTTGGGAATCACTCCAATTATACTACTACTACTCCTTCATCATTTCCCTTTATTCTTTCCTTTCACAACCTAACCTATAGTGTTAAGGTCAAAAGTAAAATATCACTTCCTAGGTGGTTGAGGAGGGGCGATAAAGACGATGAGTTGTCATCCGATAATAACATGAAGGTGTTGTTGAATGACATATCAGGAGAAGCCAGAGAAGGTGAAATCATGGCTGTTCTTGGAGCTAGTGGATCGGGAAAATCAACGTTGATTGATGCCCTTGCTGATCGAATATCAAGGGAAAGTCTTAAAGGGAATGTTACTTTGAATGGTGAAGTTCTTGAATCAAAGCTTCTCAAGGTTATCTCAGCATATGTTATGCAAGATGATCTTTTGTTCCCAATGTTAACAGTTGAAGAAACACTCATGTTCTCAGCCGAGTTTCGTCTTCCTAGGACTTTATCCAAGTCCAAGAAGAATTCTAGAGTTCAAGCGTTGATCGATCAATTAGGCCTTAGAAATGCTGCCAAGACAATGATTGGTGATGAAGGCCATAGGGGAGTTTCTGGTGGCGAAAGAAGGCGTGTTTCTATTGGTATCGACATAATTCATGATCCTATTGTCCTGTTTCTTGATGAACCAACTTCAGGACTTGATTCCACTAGTGCATACATGGTGGTAAAAGTCTTGCAAAGAATAGCACAAAGTGGAAGTATTGTGATCATGTCAATTCATCAGCCAAGTTATAGAATTTTGAGTCTTTTGGACCGTTTAATCATCCTTTCGCGTGGACACACGGTCTTGACTAGCCCTCCTTCAAGTCTACAACAATTTTTTGCTGATTATGGGAATCCAATTCCTGAAAATGAAAACAGGATAGAGTTTGCTTTGGATTTCATCAGAGAACTCGAAGGAACTCCAAATGGAACCAAGACTTTGATGGAATTCAATAAAACATGGCAAAGGGAAAGAAACTCAACAACTAGCACTAGCAGCTTTTACAATGGACCAAAACCATCACTTAAAGATGCAATAAGTGCAAGTGTTTCAAGAGGGAAATTAGTCTCAGGAGCAACGAATATCGACCCAAATGTCTCTTCTTCAAACGTTCCAAAATTTGCTAATCCATTTTGGGTAGATATGGTTGTGATAGCCAAAAGATCAATGTTGAATTCCATGAGAATGCCTGAGCTATTTGGTATGCGTTTTGGCGCTGTCGTTGTCACTGGGCTTATCCTAGCCACAATTTTTTGGAAATTAGACAATTCTCCAAAAGGGGTTCAAGAAAGGTTAGGCTTTTTTGCCTTTGCAATGTCCACAACTTTTTACACTTGTGCTGAAGCGATTCCTGTTTTTCTTCAAGAAAGGTATATTTTCATGAGAGAGACTGCTTATAACGCTTATCGTCGTTCCTCTTATGTTGTTTCACATGCCATTATCTCACTTCCTTCTATATTAGTCCTCTCCGTTGCCTTTGCTGTCACAACATATTGGTCAGTTGGACTTGCCGGTGGCGTTTCAGGTTTCCTTTACTTCTTGCTCTTCTTACTTGCCTCATTTTGGGCAGGGAGTTCATTTGTCACATTCCTCTCTGGTGTCATCTACAACATCATGATGGCCTACACAGTCGTGGTCGCGGTCTTAGCTTACTTCTTTCTCTTCAGTGGCTTCTTCATTAGTCACGATCGAATACCTCCTTATTGGATATGGTTTCACTATATGTCCTTAGTGAAATACCCTTACCAAGGGGTGTTACAAAATGAATTTTCTGATCCCAACAAGTGTTTTGTAAAGGGTGTCCAGCTTTTCGACACCTCGCCATTGAGGGCTGTCCCTGAGGCCTTAAAGATCAAGTTGTTACAAAACATGAGCAAGACATTGGGAATGAACATAACAAACACAACATGTTTGACAACAGGATCAGATATATTGAAGCAAAGTGGTGTGACTGACTTGAACAAATGGACTTGTTTTTGGATCACAATTGGTTTGGGATTTTTCTTTAGGATTCTCTTCTATTTTGCTTTGTTGATTGGAAGCAAAAATAAGAGGAAGTGAAAACCTATGTTACGTTGCTCAGACTCTTCAAAAATGTCAACGGTTATTTTTGATGAATCCGACATGGGTGCAGTATCGAAAGTGAAGAGTCCGCTCAACTTAGGTGAAAACAAGATGAAAAAAAAAATTAATCTCAACATAAGTTTACTAAGTAGTTCTTTTTTTATCTTAATTTTAATTGAGTAGCTCTTTTCTCTTATGTTTTCTTAGGCATTATTAATATGCTTATTTTCAAATGTTCAATATGTTATTAAATAATGTTCATCAAGTTGTATTCAGATTGTTAGCTTCTGATATTGTTAGTTCCACTATTTTATGGAGAATGTAATTTGCAGATATCCTTCTAACTTATGTTGTTCGATCTCTTAAAAAATGTTATTTGGTGTGTGTTGGATTCTTTAAAAGTAGTGCATTTTTGAAGGATCTGACACGGATGCAACAACATTCTTGGAGAGTCCGAGCAACTTAGCTTCTAACCATTTGGTCTATATGCTTTATAATCATTTGGGATATAACTTTTCCATTTCAATTTGTTTATCTTATTTTGACTAAACACGAAATTTAAGAAAGTGAAAAAGACTTTTAAATTTTGTGGTTTTAAATGTGCCATTGGAAAGTTGAAACTAAAAAATTGTCAAAAATAAAAAAGAACATTCTTTTTAAACATATTAAACAAAAAAGTAAGATTAACAAATTAAAACGGAGGGAGTATAAAAAATAAACAATACCTTGCTTGACATTAAAACTCAATTTCTCTTGAGCATGATTATATGTTACTTGTGGTAGAAAAAGGTCCTTTTCTTTTGTATATATTGAAAAAACGTAGGTGGTAATTTGATAGAATGTAGGATTGTAATATGGGTGTCCTTGTCATATATTTGTAAATGGAAATAATTGTTCTTTCAATATAATCGCATCTCTTTTTAAAATATGTTTTAAGTAATCATAAATATAGTATGAACACATTTTATTTATTTTTAAAATCCACCTCAACTACTCAAATTCATAGAGATAAACCTAAACGCTCCAAGCCAAAATACAAAAGAAAAAGAATGCAACTATGTAATACATTTTCGGATCTTCTTTTGTCTCCAAGCCAAGCGATCACCTTTTTAGTTAACAACAGAACCTGCCCTTTCGAACTTGTTACCAATTGTATTATATTGTTAGTTTAAATCAATGCTTGTTTTAATTATTATTTAAATTTTATTGTATCATATCATTATGTAATTACGAAAAGTCTTATTTTATATACTGACCAAATTGATGTGATCAAGTTGTCACCTTATTTTCCCCCCTTTTTATTTCATCTTTGCTTGTTGTTTAATGATCTATTTCTCGTGGGTATTGCTTTCAAATTATTCACGTGCGACGTTACGTAATGATAAAAAATGATATAATCTATTCAAACAATATATTTATCGAAACGATACAATACAATATGAAATCTAAGAGGCTACCAACAATCCAAACAATTTTCACTTTGGGCTCAGTAAAATGGGCCTGTAAACCACAAACCAATTTTGGGCCTCAATCAATCTTAACCGTCGATATACAATCACTGAAATCTGAGCCGTTCATTTTCTGTATGTCGGTTCAAGAAAAAGATAACGTTCGATAATAAGAGTTCCTTCGTTTTTCTTTTACAGGGTTTCGATAAGCAGCCAAAGAAAAGTTACAAAGGAATTTCGCTTATTTGGGTAATTTTTTTAAATTTTTTTTTACCTTGATTAGTTATTTTTAATTGTTCTTTAATTGCCTTAAAATTATTGATTTTTAGGGATTCTTGATTTGTATTAGTGAGAAATTGTGGTGGTTGTTTCTGAAATGTTGTGGGGGTTTTTTAGATTCTTTTTATTTTTTTGGGTTTGCGAGTATTTGTGGAATTTTTGTTAGGACTTAGTATAAAGCTGAGATTTTTATCCAATTTTTTGAATTTTTTTGTTGTGGGGTTGGATTAGGTTAAAAGGGTTGTCATCTATTATGTGATTTCTAATAGTGAGAAGTTGTGTAGGTTGTTTCCTGTCAACAGTTATGAAAAAAGATTGAAGCTTTTGGCTTTCTGCTCTTGAAATTGTTGAATTTATTTTATTGGGATTGGATTGAGTTAGGAGTTGTGGTTTCTTGAAATGTGAATTTGTGGTGGTTATTCTGTCTACTTTCTTTTTGTGTGTGTGTTTTCTTGTTATGAAATTTGATTGTGAAGTAGCATGATTTCTAGAAATGTGAATTTGTGGTTGGTTCTGATTATGTTGTCGGTTTTCTTGTTAAAAATTTTGGGTGGAAAATTTGCTGAGTTTCTATTGATGTGAGTTCTGCATGCTTTTCTTCATTCGTAGTGGTACACCAGTAACTATTTGGCGTTGTAGTACCTTTTGGAAGTTCAAGCTTTCTCAATTCCGAAAAGAAAGTTAAGGCTTAATCATTCTTTGTACATATTGTAAGCTGCTGATTTTAATTTTTGGGAAGGAGAAATTTACTTCTAGGAGTATGTTAGATTCTTATTATATGGAATGGTTATGGTTGTTTTACTCGCTGAAAGCTTATGTAAAATTGGTTGTAAGAAGTATACTGTGAGTTGATCTTTTTGAGGTAGGAGGTGTCGCTTAGGTTCCATAATTGGTTGAGATATTTCAATACTGTAGCTAAAATCAAACTACTTTGGTTAGATTCTGCTTGAGTTGATGGGAAGTTATTTGAATATGTCAGGTTGAATAGGCTTAATTTTTTTTTTCTGTTTTGAAATTTTAAAGAGCTTAGACATATTCTTGTTTATGCTTGATTATCTTTTGAACTCTTATTTTTCTCTGTTGGATGGGATCTTTACGCTTCCAAAAGCCTGTCAGTGATTCAAGTCCTTTAACTAGCTCAAATAAGTTTGCATTTTGGCTCATATTAATTTTGTGCTTAGATAAGTTTTTAACATGTAATTTTGTTATAGAATAGCTTAGGCTTAACCCATCGGTAGCCCCCTAAAGTTGGCATAATGTTTCACTTAGACACCTTAACTGTGTGATGTTTATTTTAGACACCTCATGTAGGATTCAGTTTGTGTCATTTTGACACCTTTTTTAGTATCAGCAAAAATCATCAAAAACATATAGTTGTGTGAATTACCTCGCCAATGACATGTAAAGTGACAAATTAAACGACGACATTTATCATTTGTGTCAAAAATAATTTTTAAATAATTAATATTGAGTAAAAATAAAAACTGACCAATGAATTAATGACACGTGATATTTTCTCAAATAAAATTTAAGCCAACTAAAAGA
>JAJOOO010003685.1:0-17790 GCA_029582685.1 Solanum piurae
AAGAAAAACGTACCTGAAGGGTTCGACGGAAGAGAAAGGCAAGACGAGGTAAGGTATGTTGAGACGAGAGTGATAGAGGTGAGTGAAAAGCGCGGCAAAAGCCCCGGAAAATGAAGGATAATTGTAGAGGATGAGATTCGGGATTTTGTCTTCCGATGCTTTAGCCAATGCTTTCAATGCTGCTTGTGACCTGAAGCACCGGATTAACGGCGATGCTAAAGCATAACTCCGATACCGGAAAATTGACAACGGCATTACGCCGTCGTAAGTGCGGCGAACTTGGACTGAGCCCGCGAAAGAGGCCTGCGTTGTTTTTCAGCGACGACACGAACACAAGTGAAGCCGGGATGAGAAAATTATCAAAATGGTCTGTATGTTTTAAAGTAGGTTTAAAATAGTCCCCGTGAATAGTTTATTGATAAATATTTTATCAAATATGTAATTTAATACATTCAGATTACATGATAATTAATTATGATCAAGTTTTTATATTTTTATATATATACACATATATATAATTCTATAAATTTGATGTAAATATAAGATATAAGATTTCTTTTACTATTCTTTATTTTTGTCAATTACAAAAACATCTGAAATTCACAAGCGAGGTCTAAGAAACATAAAACATAAGTAAACTTTAACATTGAGGCAGTTTGAAAGATTTTTATTTTTGTCAAATATTTAATAAATTTTTGTTATTGAATTTAACAAGAAAATGCAGTTTTTTGGGGACAATAATATTTTTTTTAGTACACTAATTTGCAACCTTATATGAATGTGGAAATTTAAATACACAACTTGTGTTGAAAATGTATATTTGTAGCTTTGGTGATATTTTAATTGTTTATCTCAATTTTATGATTTGAGGTATTTTAATTACATTCAAAAAAATAAAAAATAATAATTTAGAAAACATGTAAAGGAAAAAATGAATGAGGAATATAAAAACCGGTCATCGCCATCGGCATTTCAAGAGAATCTGAACCGATGACTAGAGGCCGGGTCTATAAAAATATGTTACAATGACAAAAGTGCCCCTGTATTGATATGCTTATAAAAACTTGTCTATTTTGTTGATACGGAGGCCTTCTTTTCACGAATATTTTAAATCCATTGAACCTCCAGATATTTTCTTCTCTCTCCTCCTCCCTCTGTTCTACCAAATCACTGTGTGTAATGGAGGATACATTCTTTGCTTGTCTATCTGTCTGTTTTCTTCAACTATCTCTCCTCTTCCCCTCTACATTGACGACAGGTACGCTTCTAAATTACATGCATTCTTAACGTATCATTGATTTATTCTTCTTGATTCAGTTTTCTTGATTTTTCTCAATTTCTTGTTTCATGTCATGTTAACAATTCTTCTTCTTTCTGGGCTGTCTTGGAATCTTTTTTGGTGATGCAAGTTGTTTTTCAATAGATCAAGAAAGTAGTAGTAATGGATTCGTTTGTTCTTATAGCTACTTGTCCGTTTTCCTTAATATGAAACTCACTGCTTTATTTTAATACTTTTCTAATGATTCTTAATTGCTATGGAGCTTTATTAGTTGTGTTTTTTGCCTCGTATGACTACATAGGTAATTAGATCATCTGATTATGAAATTTACTGCACCCTTGTTTTCTTGATATGTTTTACTTGAGCTGAGGCTCTATTGGAAACAGGTAGGGGTAAGGCTGAGACAACACTTGTGGGATTATCCAGTGTTTTTTGTTGTTTTTTTTTTTAAAAAAAATTTAATGTACTTGGGGGTAATTTTAGGCAGTGGTTTAGTACATTGCATTCTTGTGCTCGATACTGTGGTGGTTATTCATTCTTTTGCTAATTCATGTTGAACTAAAAGAAACTTTAAGAAGCTGAAACATCCCGCCTTTTCTTTAGTAACCTTCTACAATCTTGAACTTTGAATTTTCTTGAACATTCAGTTTTCTTGATTTTCTGAATTTCTTGATTCATGTCATGTTAACAATCTTATTCTTTATGTGCTGTCTTGGGATTTTTTTGGTGATGCAAGTTGTTTTTCAATAGATCAAGAAAGTAGTAATTGGTTTTGATTCTTTTGTTCTTATAGCTACTTGTCCATTTTCTTTAATATGAAATTCACTGCGTTATCTTGAATAGCTTTTTAATGATTCTTAATTGCTATGGAGCTTTATTAGTTGTGTTTTTTCTTTTCTTTCCGTATGACTACATAGGTTATTAGATAATCTGATTATTAAATTTATCACATGCTTGTTTTCTTGATATGCTTTACTTGAGTCGAGAGTCTATCCGGAATAGCCTCTCTACCTTTACAAGGTAGGGATAAGGCCGAGACCCCACTTGTGGGATTATACGGTGTGTTTTGTTGTTGTCGATTTTGAAATTTAATGTACTTCGGAGATATTTTAGGCAGTGGTATCAATACATTGCATTCTCGTGCTTGATACTGCGGTGGCTATTGATTCTCTTGCTAATTCATGTTGAATCAAAAGAAACTTAAAGAAGCTGAAACATCCCGCCTTTTCTTTAAATAACCGTCTACAATCTTGAACTTCGACTAAGTCTCAAGATTGTCAATTTTTATGCTCTTTATAGGAGAAGTGTTGGAAGCAAATGAGTTTAGGCACATTCTATATCTAGGGGAAAGTTGGGATAGTTTTGTTGTTTTTGTAATCATGGGCATGTCTTTGCATAGTTACTGATGTGATTTAATTTTTTACCATATCAAGCAACTAAAAGTCTAAAACTAGTGGATAACCTTTAAGCTGCCACAAATGTTGAAGCAAGTACTTGCGAATATTGCTTGATTTATCTGGTTCCTTCATAAACTTGATTATTGTGTTGGTCAGGAGGCCGATGATAAAATTTTGCTAGTTTTTCTCGATGTAGTTAGGTGGTTAACATATCACGCAACTATAATGTGCAACAAGTTTGTTCTGTAATTATGGCGGAGAAGAACAAAACCAATTGGCTGAAAATGTACTTCAAATAACCCTATAATTGTGAGTTTGTGCCTCTTGGAGTGGTGGATATTTGTCAAGTTCAAATTTGAATGGGTTCCCAAATTTCTTTCATGTGGATTAGATTGGGTGGTTTAAGTGGAGTGTTGGTCCACTAAAAGGTCACTGTATCACTGTTGTGTGCTCTTTTTGAACATGAATCTCGAGGGCATCATCATGTTGGGGCTTCGTGACTGGTCCTCTGCCTGAGCAGTGGAAGGATGACAGCTGGTAGTTTGTGTCCAGTGAATGACAGAGATTTTTGGTTCATACAACGTATAATCAGGAGGAATACACTGGTTTTATTGAAAAGATATGTTGGGTTGAAAAAGACTGTGTTGGGTAGAAAACCTAACTTCTCTTGCTCGCGACTCCTTTATCCTTCTATCTTATTTCCATTGATTTTTTTATTACTCCCATCTCAAGGTATTGTCGCCTTTGATTCCCTGCTGGTTTCCCTAATGCTCGAATTAGTAACACTAGCTCCCTGTTACCAAACAGATCACATATCATAATATCCCATGCATACTCGTTCTAGTGAATCTTTCAACGTTAACTTGAAAGTACACACAACATTCCCTGCTCCGGCAAATGAAGTTTCTTCTTGTCAAGTGCTCAAGTAGTTCCTTCTATCACCGAGATAGAATCCCCATGCTCAAATGAAGGTTCTTCTTGCCTTTATTTTAATGGAAGTGATGCTTTATTATTGTTTCACATTTTATTTTATTCCATATAAAATTTCAGAAAAAGTTGTGCCAATATTAGTTATAGAACACATGATACTAAACTTTTGCATAACCTTTGATAAAAAGGTAACTAAAATGCTGCATTAGTAATGTTGAGATTATATTAGTAAAGAAAAGTTCTATAACGTAAAAAAATGCTGTAAGTAATGCAGAGTTTTATACTGAAATCAATTTTCCTTATTCCTCGAACGTAACCACTGCTGCTGGTTGCTGTTAAACATACTTTTATAGATAAAGTAGCACTTTTTGAGTACATAATAACTTTTACTTGTCACTTTAAGGTTGCAAATGCTCACAGTACGTTGAATGAAATTCCATTAGATCTTGAAACTTTGAAACATTCAGAGTGTTATGCTTTTCTTTTTGGTGACTTTCATTTATGTGATGGATGATGCCGATTTTTATGTGCCTTAATTCTTCTCACTTGGGCTTCCAAGCGTATACATCCACTTTTTATACTTTTGGATGCATTGCATTGAGCATGTATATGTTCTTATCATAAGTTACGTGCAATGCTTTTATTATGTACTGTGAGCATATGCAACCTTAGTGTATGGATGTCCTTCTTGCTATTGGTCCTTCTGATATAGTATAGATGTCCCAAAGGCAAAACCTCATTTGCTGGTGATCCTTTGCTATCTATTTGATCTGTCTGATCATTTTAGATTTACCTTTTTCCTTGCAGATGAATTTCCTAACTACATCAGCTGGACTTCTTTTCCTTCTATTTTTCTTCCTCATAGGTGAACTGAAAACTTTGAATTTTTTTCCCTGTAATTGCACTCAACTCCCAGCCTAAGATTCAGTTAGCCAAATGCAGCAACTTGCTTGTATAGCCGTGTAGTGATTAGTCAATTTTCCCTCCAGGCTTAAGGTTGAGTTAACTAAAGTAAACTTGTCTTAGAGTAGTTAATTTCTGGTTTTTGAAAGTTGACCCTACTGTAGTCTCATGTCTGGAGTTAAAAGTCAATGTTCTTCATAGTTTGAATTGGCTGACAAAAAGAGGTGTCTGATGAATTAGTATATCTTGTCCAACTTCCCGTTTTCACAGGGTTTCGGCGGCTCTTAATGTTTCACGTGCTTAATTGTGGGTGATTTTGATGCATTGCATGCAGGAATTGTCGGTCCTTATAACAATAGAAACATGCTCATGAATACTTATAAAAGATCCTAATGTTATACTTTATCCGGTCAGATTTTGCATTTTCAGCATTTATTTTTTCCTATTTCGATTGGTTTGATAGCATCGTTTGGTTCACTGATCGAATTTTGGCAATATGCTGTAGTTGTGTGACCTTTATGTTATAGTTTGCAGGATAGTGCATTACTAGTATCTTGAAACATTCAGAAAAAGAGAGTGTATGGAAGCCTTCTTAGTCTATAAGATGAGCATTCTCACAAAAAACCTGAGAATCTTACAATATTGAGTTCAAATTTCTGGAGTCATTGTTTTAAAGGGGCTCTTGAGCAGAAACGGGAAATTAAGCCATGGAACTCAAATAAAATTTCTTCCGAGTTTGATGCAGCCTTGTACAGTTCCATTAAACCAAATCTTATTTGAGTCATCCTTGGATGGGCACCAATAACAGGTATTAATGTACAACCATTTTCATTCAACACATATACTGAAGCAAACCTTGACAAGTCACAAGTGATAATCCTCATGTTGTTATTCTTAGTTTAAGTTAAATTACTTTACATAGATAACTTCTGCATGTTCACATCAATCATAAAACTCTCCAACATATCAGCAGAGCATAGTCTCCTCAGGCTTGATGAACTTTTTCCTTCTAGCTTGATCAAGAATGGGATTCATAGAAGTGTCTTTTAGATGTAGGTCTAGTTGAGAAAACAGAGAGCTATCAGTCTTCTGTGTAGTGCAGTTGTAGCCTGTTTAAAAAGTAATAGTGGTGGAGTTAATGTCACGTTTTCTCTATTGCCCTCTGAGGGAGAGATCAAATTATGGGAGTGGGGGAGAAGCTAGAGTTTGAAGCATGACTAATTATTCTGATAGAATTTACCCAAGATGCATGACACTTGTTGATGTTCCATTCTTCTGTGTTTGTGGCTGGCTTAGCTGGAGATTGATTGGTGCATGTAGGTCATATCCATTGCTGATTGTATGTGTGGCCTGCACACCCCCATTTGGTGCGCTTTCATATCCTTGCTCAGAAATCTGAATAGATAAGTTTTCCTTAGATTAAGGTCAAGGACATCTATGAGTGTGGTAAAAGTTTAATGTAAAATCACATTTTTGTGGTGCATACTGCATACTCAAACAACAGTTGGAGAATACTCTCTAAATTAGTACCTTCTGCAATTCTGTGTACTCTTGTCGAATGAGGTTTACCTTTTTATAGAGTTCTATATTTTCTTGATGAATAAGATTGCCCTGTAGAAGCAATATTAATCATCTTGGTGCAAAGATTAAAGACATATGAAGTTGTTATAGTTTTTCTGGTAAGACCTTCTGATTTAGTTCTCTGATTTCATCCGTCAGAATCTGCTCCTGCAAGAAAAGAGTAATACATTTAGGATCCTTATAATAAAAAAAGGAGTAATACTTTTGGGAGAGATCGTAGACTTGATATTAGCATAAGTTTCATGAACACAGAAGAATTTAAATGTGTAGATTTTACCTTTTGCTTTCGAACGCCTTTCAAACTCATTTCAATTTGGTTTTCCAGATTTGTTAGATCTTTGGTGTTGAGTCCAGAAAGTTCTTCACCCAAAAGCTGCCTGTGGTTCATAAAAAAGGTATTAGTTAAATTATTTCTCCCTTCAGTTTACTAAGCTTGATCTATGACAATGAAATTTCCACGATTTATAGTGACTTTATTATAATTGCATGTTAAGCATGCTTACAACTTCGATTCATGCCCTGTAGCAAAGTAAAAGGAGATGTTCATCTTCATATTTTCAATAATTATTCTTCTCTTTTCTTGGAGTTATTCACAGTAACACATGGAAGAAAACATTGCAATTTCAAATCTTGGGTGTCATTTCCTTAGTAATTCTTGGATTTGTAAGTTTTTATATTCAGAATTTTTCCAAGTTCTTTCTGAATTGAATTAATTTATATGATATTTGAGTTTGACTAGTCGTTGCCTTTTTATTTAATCTTTTTGCATCTACATTTATAATTTATTGGTGCAGTGGTTCTTATTACTAACAATCAATCACTAGCAACCAAGCAGTAGACAATTATTTCTCTGTTCAGAATTCTGTTGTGTACTTGTAAATTTGTATGTCCATAAATTGCTATATAGGAGTGCATCTTATGACCTCCAAAATCAATAATCATGGCATCTTTATGTTGTTCTGTTTTCACAGCCTTTATTGCCTTGCACCATAAGTCTTTTACCAGAAACCCTGAATTACAATTATGCTCGAGAAGATTGAACCTTAGAACAACATGAATTTGGAGCATCTTTGTTGGGGTTCTGTTTTCCAATTGTTTATTGTCCCGAACCATAAAAACTAACAAAAGAAACTTTGAGAAACCACAAGGAACTGTTTCAACAGTAGAGAAGACCCCTTAAATACCTTTTGTCTTCTCATATGTGTGCCTAGGATTACAGTTAGTACCTCAAGATGGCTTTTATTTGTTTGAGGTAAGACAAGGAAAAAAAGTGAAAGTGAAAGAGGTGATTAAATGGGATGTCTTGCATTTTCAAAGGATAGATAATAGGTCAAATGGAATCAACAATGCTATATATTTTGGCTTTTATCATACTCAATTTTTTTTTCTTTTTCTGTTTCTTCCACATTTGCCAGTAGAATTGTACAGTAGAATACATTTTGTATTTCCAACTACCAAGTACCCTTCGGGGTGGCCCAGTGGTTTGGGCTTGGGACTTCCATATTGGAGGTCTCAAACCCCCTGCCAGCGAAAGCAAAGGGTTTGCCTTCTGGGTCGACCTCGTCGTACCGGGCTTGCCTTTTGCGGGTTACCTCTTCTATGTGGTTTGCGAGCTATTGCATAGGAGTGGGGGTTTTACCCCGTGCGCACCAAAGGGTAGCGGCTGCGGGTTTCCCCTGTCATCAAAAAAAAAAAATCCAACTACCAAGTAAAATATTCTAAATAATTGTACTACTCCAACCTCTCCAAGAGTCCAAGGAACTTTAGACCTTATAGAGATGCCTGCTAGATCACAAAATATTTCCAACTTACATACTTTTTGTGTGGCAATAGTTACTTCCTCAATTATGAGTGTAGCTAAAGTTTTGTCTTTGCAAAAATGTGTAATGATTCACAAAGTTGTCCTTGGGATCTAAGTTAAGCAGCTTATCAACCTCCAAAATTGAGGTCAGGGTTTGAATCATTAAGAGGAGCAAAGTAGGGAAGGGTCATTCTTGACAGTGGGAGAGGCTCGTGCTAAAATATAATTAAAAAATATCTCCACAAAAATAGTTTACCCTTTAGATAAGGTGATTCACATAATTCAAAAAATTAAAGGTATCAAATGCTCACCCTGTAGTGTGTAAAGGCATCATACTGCTTAATCTGTAGCTTATACAACAAAAGATCCTATGGCATCAAGGCATGTAGAAGATATACCTGTGATTTTCTTGCAAGTAATGCAGCTGCTGTGTCAAACTTGCTACTTCCCTTTGCCAAAACTAGCCAAAAGAACAAGAGAAAAAGTAGAACGAAGTTTGTTATTACTAATTTAAGTTGACGAGTGCTAGATTAGGATAATACAACAACCAAAACAACATACCCAGTGTAATCCACAAGTGGGGTTTGGGGAAGGCAGTATATACGCAGACCTTAACCCCCTACCTTTGGAGGTAGAGAGGGTGTTTTTTATAGACCCTCATTTCAAGGATAATCAAGCAGTTCAGGAAAAGAAATGATACTAGTGAAGAACCCACGACAAAATACTAAAAACAACATGACAACATTCCGGGAAAAAGGAACAATAACTACAATATAATCATATATATATATGAACCTTAGGCCTGCCTACGTGGCGCCACCACAAACCAGAATTCACTTTTAATTTATTTATTTCCAAAACTAGCCTTCCCCTTTCATGAAAAATTGTGACATTTATGAAAAGTTGTGACTTTTATGAAAAGTTGCGACTTTAATGAAGAGTTGCAACTTTTATCTTTTCATAAAAGTTGCGACTTTAATAAAGAGTTGCGACTTTTATGAAAAGTTGTGACTTTTATGAAAGGTTGTGACCTTTCTGAAGGGTTGCAATTTTTCCAAATAGTTGTAACCTTTTCGACAAGGCACAATAAACATTTGTTCACACTATCATTTGTTGTGTATAAATAGAGGGATTTCCTCTCATTTTAAAACAACGAAAATTCTGAACTTCTTCTTCAGAATTAAATATTTGTGTACATTACTCATGTTGAGTGGCTCAGTGACACCATTGCTTATGTTACAGATCTTGGTATGTATTTTTACAGTCATTAATTTATGCTTATGTTATTAAGGATAAATGATGAGATGTAGTAATTTTCATTTTCCTTTACATTATTAATTTTTTATGTAAGATAATATAGTGTTTTAGTTTTAGTGACCGATAGGTTTTAAGTATTATTTTATATATTCTGTGATATTAATTTCACTAGTAATACTATAATCGAAGTACAAGAAACAACATATCGGAACAGAAATCGAAGAACAAAAAACTATAAGAGTAATACTACGACTACTAGTATGGAATAATAAGTGAGACAACGTTAAAATACCTACTCGCTTTCTACCATAATCCGTGTCCTCCATAGCCTCCTATTTAAGGTCATGTCCTCTAGTAAATGAAGTTGCGCCATGTCTTGTCTAATCACATCTCCCCACTGTTTCTTCGACCTACCTCTACCTCTCTTGAATCATTGTACTCCACCTTCATTCTTCGGTCATTTTGGCTGTCTTAAGAATGACATTAAACAACCTAGTTAGTCACTCCAAACTTGCCTTACCCGCACTCTTCCAAAATTCCACAGAGATCTCATCTGTCCTGATTGCTCTTCCCCTTGTGCATCCTACGAATAGCACTCTTAACCTCCTCCAAGTTTATGCACCTACAATACCCCAAGTTGCGACTCACGTGCTCAGAATCTCCCAGCACAATGCCTCTGTCCCTTTCTTTGTGAGTGCTAGATTATAGGATGACAGGATGAAATAAATAGAATGCTTATTAATTCAACTATTTTCCATGAATAGTGCTTGGTGATTATTACAGCCCATGATAAATTCAACTATTCAAGAAAATCATCAAAGGGTGAAACCTACTGGTCAATGTAGTGGGAAGCGGAGGCAAAAACACCAGGTGATTTTTTTTTCATTTGTTCAAGTTTTGGTGAATAGAGTTAATTGTACTTGTGCTAGCTGGTACCCTATGAAATTAGTTGAGGTGTGTGCAAGTTGATCCGTACATCACGGTTATCATAAAAAAGTACTTTGAAATGACGAGCACTACTTTAATATGTACAACGTTTTTGTTTTTTTTCCAACTATGCCTCAATTTCAAGCTAGTTGAGGTCAAGTATATAAATCGTTTATTATATCTGTTTTGATTTATTCAAACCCATCTATGATTCACACTTGTGTAACTTTGGATGTTTATAAGCAAACACATTTAAAAAAATCAGATCTTGATCAGTAATCTCAATTTGAAACCAACGAAATTTTGATGTCCTATCGTGAAGAAACTAATGAAAGTGTGGGGTGATTTTCATGTACCTATCAACTTTAAAGTTGAATGAGATAAGAGTGTGTTTTGGAAATGCAGTCAGGTGCACGTCTTCAAGTAACTCATTCCAATTTTAGAAGACATCAACTATAGAAGTGTACAGAGAAGAGGCTTAGACGTTGGAGTGTTCCAGGGGAGATAAATCTTATAAGGTGAACAGTCTGTAAGAAATGGCTTCTAATCTTCAAGAAGCAAGAAATGAACCTTTGTTACAACTTACAATTGCTTAACATGGATTAGAAACTAGCTTCTTACAAAATTTACATTTGAATCCTTGTTCTCTCAGTACCTTAGACATTTGGGATCTTTGTAGTTTCAACAGACAACCTATTTTGGGGATCTGTGACTATTACTGGAAATTAGGAGTATTGACGCCCTAGTAATAACAATGTGGAAAATGAGCAATGGAGCATCTATAATGAGAGAGGATTTTCCCTTCTTATATTTGCATACTAGGAGTACTTTCCACTTGTCCCATGTGACTACTGGCCTAATGAATAGTCTTCTCCTTCCTGGATTGGGTTATCTAATCTAGTCTAGAATAAGTACTTGCATACAGACCCTATCATCTGCACAATCTTTATACCAAGTGGACCCTAGTCTTCAGGGAGAAAGAAGCCTTTGTTGTACGATTGCTAACCTGGTTGTAGAAATAATCTCTTATCCCGCAACTTTCTCTGCATTGTTGTACGTCAGCACTGTAGACATTTCGGATCTCTTAGATTTTAATCTTACCCGTATGATAGTATGTATTACTTACACCTCTGATAGTAGATCCTATATCGATTTAGCTGGGGTTGAGACATCCTCCAATCTACTCAAGGCATTCTTTGATAGACTAACAAACTATCCTTTGATGGATTTTTGCTAAAATATTCTCATCCGGACCTTCTCCCCAGCATTGCAGATGTCTATTGTCATTTCATTCTTCTATAAATGCAAATTAAAAGAGACATTAGATCCTGGTCTCAGACTCTGAGCGCAATGGATATATAGGATTCTTATAGCAGAAGTCAACTGATATGAAATTAAGGCTTTGTTGGTCAACTAGATTATGGATTTAGCTTATGCTGAGATAATCAGATTCTAAACTCAGGCTTATCGTGGCAAGATGATGGTATTCCTTTTTCTGCTTGCCCACCAAATTATCTCACCTTGCAATTGTAAAGGTGAGCATTACTGGTTTTTATAACCACCTTATTCTCCAATAACTTCCCTCATTTCAGCCATCATGACTGAAAGACGGCACCAGAACTTTTGTTCTCAAAGCTAGTGTAGTATGAACTGGGGAAAAAACTAGATTGAGTACCCGTACCAGTTCTTGTCCTTGAGATTCTTAGAACCAGTATCAGTTTTCCAGTGTGCATCTGTTTAATTGGGGGGGGGGGGGGTATTTCTTATGTATAGTTTGTTGAAACAACAGAGGCTCCATCAACCAGCATCTGTAACTGTCTCTGGAGATGATGACCTGAATCAAATATCTGATAAGTTAAGTGGTACATTAAGCAGATGGATTAGTATTCTATCAGGCGGAAGAGTTGACATGTATAGCACCGTACTACTGATTGACAATGAGGGATTGGAAAAACTTCATAAAACATGTTTTCTAATTTGTAATGAGTGTGTGAGATATGTTTCAGTAGAAGGTTAACAGTCTATGATAACTATAGATGACCGCTCTAAGCGACCAACTTGGAAGAATAAGGCTATCGCCTTGACCGAGTTTAAGAACCTGACAATGAGTAGTAAGGGGGACAGGAAAAAATGGGACAATAAGATAGGCGGTGAGTTAGGGATATAAAGACACCAGGAAACAACTAACAATAAATAAGCATGAATAAAACAGCAAAGGAAAATAACCTGAAGATAGCAGAACCATGAGAGGAAGGAGATATGTGAGAATGAGAACAAAAGTAGGGAAGTAGAAGAGAAAAGAGTATCAACCAACACATGAAGCTCCCATTACAGGGTAGCACTGCACACCACCATAAGCATGTGAAAGTCTTATTAAGGGTAGCTTTTTATTAAATTCCCGAGCAAGTAGAGAGGAAAAATGCAGCTAATAAGGCAGCAATAACATCCATCACGTCAACAAAGTGTAGGAAATTTCCCCTCCTCGCCTAGTCAGGAAAGATCACAGAGACACACAAGTGTGAAGACCAAGAGCGATTATTCACTTCTCTTCTTCTTCCATGGTGTAAGCAATCAATTTTTGTGGGATAAATTGATTCTCCATTTGTATTTAGATTTTTGTCTTTGTATTTTCTCAATTCCAAACCCTTTTTTTAAGTCCTACCTTGAAAGGAACATACAATGAGATCGTACTCAGATAGAGATGGTGGTGTCTCCAAGCTGGCTATAATAGAATAGCTAGGTGAATCAGTCGATAGATAGCAGGTTGCTTACAAACTCAAACCATTTTAAACATAATTGCTACTTTTTTCTTGTTATTGACAGAGTGGTAGTTTTCGTCCCTGTCAAATAAAGATGACTCTGAGAGAGTTACCAAAATATGAAGTTCTCTTCTTCTTTCTTTCTCTTCTTTCATTATGATACTTGGTTGTCAGTTTCAGGGCCTTTCCCAGTGAGCACATTCGATTCTAAAGTCCATTTCTTATTCTTAGAAGCAATATTGTGGCTGCCTTTGAGGAAAAGATACTTGCTCTTGGTGTTAACATAAATATGGAAGTCAATTAACTGGGGTTGGGAGTATTTGGTGACAAATTGATGTGAGGATACATAATGGTAAGTTAAGTGATAAAAATTAAATGGCAAGTTACATGACAAAAAATTATATAATGAAAAATATACACGCTGTGTTGCTCTCATTTTTTTCCACTTCGTCTCAATTTGAAGCCTTCAGAGCTTTAGGTTGTTAAGTGCGCTTGTTTATATTAAAATTTTAACACCTGGTGGAAATATATTTTAATCATTAAGATGTTAAATAAAGTTTAAATATCACTATGAGACATTTTTGTATGGATACTTTGCACCATTACTCTATCCTCAATCACTAACCATCACTAATAATCACCTTTGTCGTCATCATCATTGTTAACTATCAATGTCGTTGTCAATCACAAACTGCCTCTACCGTCACTACTACTCATAATCACTAGTATTATTATCAATTATTACTGTCAGTTGCTACCACACTTACCACCTGTATTATTATAATTATATTCACTGTCCCTGTCACCGTTATTGTTGCCGCCACCACTACTACTATCAACATGTCACCATTGCGACCATTTTTTATTACTAACTACCTACACTATCATAACTAGCACCAACTACACCACTATTAGCTAACCACCACATATTCTTTAGCCATCACTATCAACACCACCAACTACTAACAATCACAACTATCACTACGAACCGTCACCATCATGTCAACAATTCGAGAACAATTCCCAAGTCAATTAAGGATAAAATGTTGGAAACTTATTGGTAAGGAATTGATAGACCCAAATTGAATAGAAAAAATTATGATGATATAAAGATCATAATGAAAACTATAACATCAACCATTGTCATCATTACTAGTCACTAATATCCACAACCACTACAAACCATTTACATCATTACCAGGAACATAAATGTAACAATTTTATTTTATTAAATTGATAGCATTTTATAGTTAATTACTTATTCTGTTGAATTGTACATTTATTATGCTTACCAATAAATAATTTATGCATAATGTTGAAAAATAAACAGTTATAGTGATTTGGTATTAAAATCTACCGATATCTTAATTATTCAGACAATCATTTTAATCTTAATAAAAACAAGTAACACTCGAGTCTTTTGACATGAATATAAGAACCAGTCAACTACAGTATAATCAATACACTTATCAAGTAAAAGTACAGTAAAGTTGCATGAGAGCATGCAGTCCCCATTTTTTCAAGATTAAACAAAAATATGATCAGTCGACTTTAGCCATAGATTTTAGTTTTAAAATTTGCAATACTTTTTTGGAAATTATTTCAAATGAGCATTTGTTTATCAAATTAGCTCAATATTTCACCATTAATTAATTATAAAAATTTGAAAAATAGATGTTAGGAGTTTTTCAAGTTTTGACTCCTGACAGAATTACTAGTATGCTTTCATGTTAAAATATAACATCAACTTTCAAATAACCCTTTTTTAAACTTAATTTCAAAACTATGTTTCATCCAAATATCATTTGATTCATATCCAAACACCTACTTAGTTTGAGATAAATATCTACTCGAACATTATATTAATGAGTTATAACTTCGTACACTGTATTAGTTGAGATGTACAATATAAATTGATAAGATATCATAGATTATAAGAAAAATTACATCCCACATTGGATATACAAGTTCATCTAATTAAAGGGGTTTTAGAATAGCATGAATAAAAACAACATATTATCCATATATATATATATATACAAGGACATCCAAAAGGATAACATATACTTGTGGAAACAAAAATCAGGTTACCTTGACCTCTGACATGGGATTCATGTTATTATTCTCCTCCTTTATCTTGTTGTATCTATCAATTGTAGACCTCATGCTGATAACAATAGGAAAAATATAAGTGTGTCAACATCTAAATTTCTATACATTAACATTATCAATAAAAAGTTACACTATTCGGTCACTTAAAAGATATATAATTTACCAGTGCCTACGGTCTATAATATAAGTAAGATTAATCACTTGAAAAATAAAAGCGTTTGCCTAGCTAAAATGCATCGCGATTACCGCGCATATAATCAGTTGTATTTCGTATGTTAAGCTGGTCAATTGTTCCATCAAACAGAATTCTATTTGGATAAATTGAAGCAAAATATACACATAAACAAAGTCACGCATAAAAAATAAGACATTTGATCATGCATGCGTCTAAAGAAGCTAGGTTATGTAGAAAGGTACTGTCGTAAAAGTATTATGGAAATCTCTTTATATAACATGTTTGTATATCACTATTTTTCCATTAAAAAAATTCAGTGAAACATTAAGTGGCTATTCTCAACGATATTTTGATACAATCAGTGAAAAAAAGAAAAAATAATAGTGTTTTCACACAGAAAAAATATAAAGTATGAAATTTGTTTCCTATCATGCTTTTTCCAGTCTAAAGTGAAAATTATGTTTTATAACACAAATTTCATATTGATTTGCATTAGAATTTTTTTTTGTTTCTAGTAAGTATATATTCATTGATGTATATATCTATGCAGAGGCGAATATAAGATTTCTAGATCATGAGTGCACCACTTAAAACGGAAAAAAAAAATATTAAGTGGGAATTGATTCTTAGTCCTAGGGGAATCTTAGTAGCTCAGATTGGTTATCTGAACTCCCACCTTATTGGTGAGAGTTCTATTCCTCATATCGTAATCCCTGCCCATTTCTCCTTCCTCACCCACATTTTTTAAAAATAAAAATAAAAATTTAGTCCTAGGTAAAGAGCATGACATCTAACCAAGTGCAACACTTAGCCTTTTTATAGTATGAGTATCCACTGATAATATTATATTAGACCAATTTAAAAAAAATATATACATAAATATCTACTTTCAAAAAGAGATCATGAATTTACGTGCCTCAGTATATATTCACAACTGTATCTACGATTATACTTCCTCCGTCCACAATTGTTTGTCAGGGTAAGGTCATGCACATCCCTCAAGGAAAATTTAATAGAAGGTGTAATTTGACTAATATAACCCTACTATACCAAGAATACCAAAAGTCTACATAACTTTTCAATTGAACTACACTATCATTAAGGGTAGAATTGGAAAAAGGTGATTAATTGTTTCTTGATTGTTTAAATTGACAATTAATCTTGGACATCTATTTTTAGTGTACCTGCCAAATAATTGTGGACGGAGGGAGTACTTATACAAGGTAGAATTTTCACTACTTATAGCTTGTAAATTTTCTTATTAGATTAAGGGCCTGTTTGGATTGGCTTTTGGCTTATGACTTATAAGCCAAAAGCCATAAGTTAGAATTGACTTATTTTTGTTATTTTGGCTTTAAAATAAGTGTTTATAAGCACTTTTTAACTTTAACCAAACACTTCAAAACTGCTTAAAAGCACCTAAAATAAGTCAATTCAAACAGACACTAATACTACATGCATGTTGTTCCTCCCGTCAAATTTTCAACACCAGTTTCGTGCATATATGTATGATAATCAATCAAAATATATACTGCTGGCAAACAATAATTAATTTTTTTCTGAAAGTTCGATGTAATTTTTGAATTTTAGATCGATAATGAGAATTATCGTAGCATGCACTTACAAATATGCATGTGGAATCCTTGATGCAGGACCACGGTACAAAGTACAAATCAAACTTTGGTATAATTTTAAATGGAAAGGTACCAAGTTGGCAATATTTTAACCAAAAATAATAAGTAATAAAATTAAAATTAAATACTCAAAAAAGAGGAAGTATGTTAATTAAAATGGAAATGAATAAGTAAACCTGTTGTTGGCAAATTCATATAGTTTTCCGGTGCTTGAGAAAACAATGAGTCCAACTTGAGCATCGCAAAGAATTGCAAGCTCTTTAGCCTTTTTGAGAAGTCCATTTCTTCTCTTCGAGAAAGTAACTTGCCTGCTTGTTGTATTATCAATTCTTTGTATCACTATTTTTCCTCGACCCATCTCTTCTCGATTAAATGCTACTATAACAATAACAATAAATTCAGTATAATTTTCATTAATGAAAACCATCACAAGAAAATGATCGATATATATATGGCTCGTGCGAAAATTAGCAAACATTATGAACTATCAAGCCAAATACAAGATTAAAATACATCCATAGTTGATTTTACGAATCCAATTAAAATAGAAAATAGATAAAAGAAAAGGATAATATATCAAACCAAAGAATAATAGCTTATTAATTTTGAGCAAAAGTAGATAGAGGAAATAAAGATTTGGTGGAGTTTCCATTTTTTTTTATATAAAAAAAAAATTATGTTTAGGGTTTTTGACTTTGCTTCTCTCCTTTGCTAGATCAAATCAAAAGGGATTACAAAGAGCTAAAATTAAAATTAATCAAGAACATGAAAATAATTCTTGAATATGAACAAATTAGAGTAGTACTAGTACTAATCATCAATAATTAAAATTAGAAAGTTTTATGAACAATCAATAACCACAAAAATAGAAATAATACATATGACAAAAATTAAAAGAAAAACTTACTAATTTGAGAGATTTTGATAGTAGACTGATTCTACAGAGAGGGAGAGAGAGAAGAGAAATACTGGTTTAGTGAAAAAATAATCTGTTAATTAAAGCTTTAAAATGGTGGTATTTAGAGAGAAACCAGC
>JAJOOO010003686.1:0-19978 GCA_029582685.1 Solanum piurae
GAAGTTGTTCATTGTTCGTATATATTGATGATATTGTATATGTTTGATATGTGCATGTGATTATATTGTTTTATTGACTAATGTATGTTACACTTAATGGGATAGCCGTGTGATCCTACCAGTACACTGTGGTTGTGTATTGATACTGCACTTGCTCTTTCTTTGTTGAGTACATGGCATCTTCAGGTGGCTATTGATAGACCTCAGCTAGGTGACTATTGAGCGTGATCGGATTCAAGGGTGAGCCAGTTCTTTCAGGCTGCCATGGATCTTTCTTGTTTAAGGCCACCCTTTTCGGACTTAGACTATTTGGTTAAGGTGTTTTGTTTAGCTTCGGGGTTGTACCCCTTGTTCTTAGACTTGTCGTTAGTGAAGTTTTGATACATTGACTTTCAGGTTCTAGGGGTTGAATTTTCGCATTAGTTTGGTTAGTTAATTGTTAAAACCTTGGAGTTTATGGGGACTCCATTTTTATTACTCCCTCCGTCCCATTTTATATGATGTACTTTCATTTGGCACAAACTTTAAGAAAAATGGAAAGACTTTTAAAACTTGTGGTCCAAAATGAATGATAGAAATTTGTGTGGTTGTAAATCATTTCATTAAGGGTATAAAAGACATTTTATAGGCAAATTGTTACTTAAAATAGAAATGTGTCATTCTTTTTGGGACGGACTAAAAAGGAAAGTAAGTCATATAAATTGGGACAGAGGGAGTATCATTTAAACATGCTTCCGTATCTTTAAATGTGTAGTATTTGGTTAAGTTGTTATATTTGGATTGTAGTAATAGTTCTCCCAACGGAGGGTTAGTGTGGGTGCCAATCACGACGGTCTAAGTTGTGACAAAATTGGTATCAGAGCCTAGGTCCGTTGATCTCATTGTACCAAAATGAGTCTAGTAGAGTCTTGCGAAATGGTACGAAGACGTTCGCACTTTTCTTCGAGAGGCTATAGGACTTTAGGAAAAACTCACTTCTGTCACATCCCTTTTTCGCGCACGCGGCGGAAGGGTTTTTTCAATTTAAGTGATGTTATTAAATAGAGATTATTTTAATTTTTCAGAGTCGCCACTTGGAATTGAGTTATGGTGTTCCAAGTCACCTTTTTGTTTAATCCCTAATCAAAATGAAATGACTCTTTATATGGTCTGCGAACTAGAAATTTGGGTAAGGAATTATGTTGACAGAGGGGAAGGTAGTAAGCATCCCTCGAGTCCCGTGGTTCTAGCACGGTCGCTTTTATTGACTTCTACCTACTCTTAAATTTTGTGGACATATTTTATATGCTACAGTTTCACTCATATTTTTATTGTTGAACTTTTATTTGGTTTCAACCTAAATGAGTAACCGCATTCTTGGTTTCGATATTTAATAGCTTCGAAGCATATCTGCTTTATTCTCTCGAGTGTGTTACCTAATATTTTATATTTCACATCTTGATTTCAATTAAATAAAATATATATTAGAATAATTTTATCAAGGTGTGTCACCACATTCTTGAATTTCTTTTAAGTGTTTCAAAAAAGATGTGTAACCACATTCTTAATTGAAACAAATATTTTTTTTAACATGCCTAAAACCCATCTAATGTTATAAGAAAATATCAAATAAAATAAAACAAATCTAAACTTCTAGGATACAATATAAATTTTGGATTATCTTGTATTCTTTTATTTTTATTCACCCTTAAAGTTAATGTTAAAATTAGGCCTACACATATTATATTTTTATTTTTTATCTTAAAGTTAATGACAAAATTAGGCATACGCATATTGTAATTTCTTATTAATCCAACAAAACAATGACAAATTGCTAAAATAAATCTCTTTCTTTATTGGACAAAATAAACAACAATAATTTTTCATCAAATAAAGCTATTTAAAAAGAGATATAACTCTTAACACATTCTTCATTTCAATCAAAGTATGAATAAAACAAAAGTGTAAGAAAACTTATCATAATAATTACATCAAATTCCATAAATAAATTAAAAATTTAAGGCAACGTTATACCTCAAATGAAGAAAATAAGTACCGCAAAACCTTGATCGAAACTCAATTAAAACACTCACGAATCTTTTGTAGATTGTATGTAATGATATATGTGTTGTATTTATATAAAAGTAGTAATGAAGAAGGAAGAAAAATACAAATGTGTTGGTGAATTATGGAAGAAAAAATAATATAAAAATAGAGTGATCTTTTTTTCTCTTCCTTTCTGTCCGCTTTGTGTGTGTGTGTTGCTTTTCTTTGCTGATTTCTTTTTTCTGTGTCGTATGAATGTGTGGGGGTTGTGTATGTGGTGTGAGGGGGGAAGTGGGGGTTAAGGTGAGTGAAGTGGGTAGAGGTTTAGGGGGTAATGGGTAGTTTAGGTTATTTTTTATTTTTTTAAATTAAATATATATATAAAATTAACTTAATTAGTTTGAACTAAAAAGTTAAATAGACAATCTAAAAATATAATTAAGAAACATTGACATATTTAGTAAAATCTAAATTAAAAGAATATATATTTTTTGTAAGTTTTCATTTTTTTTTAAACAAGTGAAAATAAAGCTTACCTTAAAAAGTGATTCTATTTTTGTTGTTTTCAAATCTTTTAAAATAAATTTAATAAAATAAGATAACAGTCAAAATATTTAATTTAGATTTATAAAATATTTAAGCTCTAAAAATGGTGTTAAACTTAAGTTCAGTAAAAAATTACGTGTCTACAACTTCTTTCTACTCCTTCGTGCTATGACTTGAATCCAATTGGTATCTAGGTGATACAAATTGGTATTTTTCCTCCTTCACTCTATGGTCCGAACTAGAGCAACAAAAGTGATAACACCATCGCTAGCAAGAGAGGATCTGTATAGACTACCGACAGTTGAATAGGGTCACCATTCAGAACAAGTATCCTTTGCCTTGGATAAATGGCCTTTTTGATCAATTGCAAGGTGCATCAATTTTCTCTAAGATTGATTTAAGGTTTGGTTACCATCAGATAAAGATTGAGGCGGTTAAGAATTGGGTTCGACCAAGTTCTATGATTGAAATTAGCAGTTTTGTGGGGATCGCTAGCTACTATTGTCGCTTGTGGTATGAGTTGAGTCCAATTGGTATCTCCCGATTCCAATTGGTATCTCAACGAAGTGAACTAGACGTCGTGGTCATGACTGAGGAGCCACAAGCAAAGCAAATTGGAAACTGAGAAGGTTTAAATTGGTATCTGGCCCTAGGGGTGGTGTGAATGCATAAATAATCATGAAAGTTCATCCATGGAGAGAAATAATTAATTAAGAATTTGGACTTATCTGTAAATTGTATCTTGGAAACTTTGAATGTGTGCTTCTGGTTGTCTGAATTAACGATGAATGTGAAGTTGTAACTGCTTGAATATGATGAGGTGATATGTTCACAATAAATGTGTGTCTAAACTTTGATATGTACAATATGTTGGCCTGGTCGTTGAAGTTATGCAAGTTGTAAATACTTGAGTATCGTGAAATTCGTTATGAAAGGAAGATTTGACTAAGGATCGTGTGAGTGTCTGGGTGTATCCTGGGGATGTGTGGGTTGTGGTGCTGAATTGACAAGTATGAATTGATTCGTTTATCGTAGGATTGACTGGGGGTAGACAATGATTATCCTAGTTATGAGGATTATTCTAAAATTGCAAAGTAAAGCTGAGAACCTTTGTGGAATTTAAAAAGAAAAGAACCCAGAAAAATTATTGGTAGGGGTTTTGTTTCCGTTATGGCCTCTGGGGTGGGATTATTCCCGCCAAGGCGAGGCCTCCAGTGCGGAAATTTTCCCGCCAGAGCGGGATGAGGAGAGGCAGAACCTCAACATGTCTTCCCTATTTCCCCCTAGTCATAATTATGGACCCCGAATAGTACCCAAACTAATCCCCGCGATCTAATTCATTGTTCAGCAATCGAATATAAGTGGTAAAATGTGTTAAATTGTGGAGAACCTAGGCATATGAGGAGGAAATCGGTGAGGCTATGGAGGCCGGGGAAATGATAATGCAGGTAGAGGAGTAATGCAACCAGGCGAGGAGGTTACCCGTCAAGACGACAAGGCTCCGTTATATGTTTTTTCGGTAAAGATCGAGTTTGAGGTATGTGATGCAGGGTCACTAATGCTGCTCTTGTATGTGCCCGGATGACTATTGTTTTGTGTGGTCTGGGTTCTATTTATTCGTACGTGTTAGTTCAATTGCCTTGAGATTTGATGTGGTTTGTGATATACTTGATGCCCCCATCCATGTTTCTACCCCAGTTGAAGAGTCAATCATAGTCACCCTTGTATATCGTGTTGTCATGTTGTGTTTATGGATTTTCAGATTTGGGTTTATTTGATTATGCTGGATATGACTGACTTGATATAATCTTAGGCATGACTTGGTTGTCCCCCTATTATACCGGGCTTGATTGTAATACTAAGTCGGTAACTCTAGAGACCCAGGTAGGGAAAGATCAGAGTGGGAAGGGGTGTACAAGCCTAAGGTAGCTAAGATCATATCCTCCATTCAGGCTAGAAAACTGGTAGGGCAGGGTTGTTTGGCTTATTTGGCTCATGTGTGGGAGGTTGAGGTTGAGTCTCCCTCTATTAAGTCTGTTTATGTGGTGTCTGAGAGTAAGGAAGTGTTTCCTACGAATTTACCTGGTATGCCTCCGGATAGAGATATAGATTTCTGCATTCACTTGGAAACTGGCACTCGCCCCATTTCCATCCCACCGTATCGTATGGCTCCAGCAGAATTAAGAGAGCTTAAGGCTCAAATCCAAGAGATTCTTGATAAAGGGTTCATCCGTCCTATTGTTTCCAAGTGGGGTGCTCATGTCTTGTTTGTTAAGAAGAATAAGGGTAGTATGAGGATTGATGATTTTATCTTAATCCATAAGAGAGTGGATTAACACTAGAATGGCAAGCTTATGGATAAAAAAAGTTCCATTGAGTATATTTGGGAGAAGGAAATTGAAGATTTTAGTAAAAAAATATGTACCAAGATTGGGTTAGTCCTTTATATTTGATGAGTATACATGAGTTTAAGGTGTCATGTTGATGAAATATTGGCTTCATAGTGATAGTCAGGGCTAACTGAGCGTAATGGTAATAAGAGTTTGCGATGAATTGTGATAGGATGCAACAATATAATGAGATTATTGATTAAGCGAATTTTGTATAGTAATTACGACTTGCGAGTATCTAAGGTAGTGGTTTTCTAATATTTGGTGAGTGACGTGGTTGTATGAAAAGTTTTAAGAGATGGTGGGACACCATTCGAATAGAAATTAAAGAGCTAGAGTCATAATGAAGAAAAATGGTGGGATGTAGTACAACCTTTAAAGAGAGGCTAGAGCAGGAATATTTTATTTGATTCTTAAGGCTAAAGAGTTATCTTTAGAGGAGTAGATAATTGGGTTCATAGACGCGTGATTTCATTTGTTTTGTTGTGGTTATGGTAATAGTGTCACAAGTGTGTCGGATTGGTTGAAAACTATCAAAAACGACTTGAGACATGAGTATGCGTACATTAGCTTGAGTGTGATGACAAGTGTTTGGTTTTGTTTTTGAGTCTAGTAATGAGTATGATTGAAATTTTAGAAAAATATATGGTAAAATCGATGGAGATGCGATCAATGATAAACAAAGATCCATGAATTCATAAAAATCTTCAATGTACAAGCTAATGTTGATAGAGAAAGGAATTGTGTTATATAGTGGAAATTACAATTCATATTTTCATTGTGAGTCTACATTCGTGGTGATGTATTTTGTCAAGGTATGAATTGGCAAGGTGAGAAATGATCAATTGTATCCGGTATTGAGCATTTGAAAGACTTACACCTGGGGTGAGTCGTAAGTACGACTATTGATTGTTAAGTATCTAAGAAAGGTTTTCATTTAAAAAGTGTTGGTTTATAATAAGGTAAATGGTCGGAGTGTTTATGATGGTTGTTAGTATTGCGAGTATGATTCACTAGCTATGCTCTAATATATTTTCACTTTTGTGGGTGGATCCCTAGTGGTGGATCAGGGGTACCAAATCCTGCGATGTTCTCTTGGCTGAGGGGGAAGATTTGGTTATTTCGAATGACATAATTAGTGTTGTCTTGGAGTTGTTAAAGTATTTTAGTGGTTCTACATGTACCACCTTACTTATGAGAATTTATAGGAGAGCTACCATGCGTATTTGTGGTTGTCCGGCAATCTTAATATTCCTCTAGTCGTCGATGTCATGTATCGATTATGTGTGGTTGAATGTGGGGATCATTGGGTCCAATTCTATTGTTCTTAAGAGGTAATCTACAATTACTAACTCCAGCATTTTGATAGTTTTGTTGGAGGGGTTGTATGCTTGGACATATCCCTCGATGAGTATATGATTTCTAAAGATCAAATTTGTTATAACTTAAGCTCATGGGAATTTATGTTGTGGGATGGAGATATTGTTAAGAACTATGATTGTTTGAGTATTATGAGTGTGTGTTGGTTGGTTCAGGTCCACCTCTAATTGTAGCGAGTATTGATTTAGAATTTTATCATGGTTATGTGAGAAAGGATTCGTCCTGATGTTTGTGTTAATATCCTTGATAACATGTGGCAGAGGTGTGTACGATCAACTTTGGTGGTTGTTGGGAATCGTTTTGTTGTTAGTTAAGTTTACATACAACAATATTTATCACTCGAGTGTTGAGATGATTTCATTGAGGCATTGTAAGGGAGGATGTGTAGGTATTCAATTGGTTGGTTTGAGGTTGGAGATGTGAAACCCTTAGGGGGTAATGATATTCGGTAAGAAGGACATGTGATACAAGTATCCCCAATAAATAGACGATTCAGATACTACTCTACCCTTACTTTAACCAGTCTTTCCTAAGTTGATCACTCGGGGACGAGTGATGGGTAAATTGATATATATTGTAACGACCTGATTTCCGTCGTTATGGAAAAGCCAATGGGGAAAGAATTGGGGCCAGAAAACTTTTTCGTAGTAACTTGAGATTTCCTAGCCTAGTCCAGATTTGGAAGAAATTGAAGTCATTAAGGTGTAGGGAAATCTGGTAACAAATGAGAGATCTATTAATGAATTTGATTACATGAATGGATAATTAAGACGTTAAGAATCCCTTACAACTTTACGAAATTGAATTCGGGTGAGTAGAACTCCCGAAATCGATCTTAGCGCTAAGGGTATTTTCTGAGCGTCGTTGGTTAGAGGTGTGTTGTGAAATGGGGATTTTAGAATTCTTTAATTAGCTCACTGTCTCGCGTAACCCGCTTTGGCGTTGGGTTTTGCCGCTATAGCGGGGTCGGCTACAGCGGGGTGACGGCCGCTGTGGCGGGCTCGACGCGACTTATGGTCGTTAATAAATGCCTAAACCACCTAATTTGGCACTTTTCAATTTTGAGAGCTAAGGAACGAATCCCAGGCGACTCCTACTCGTTTTTCACCATTCTTGAGGCTAAAGGTAAGCTTTTCACTCCCTGAATCCGTTTTCCGATCTGTAGAACGTAATAGAATGGATAAATATTAATGGGGGAGGGTGTTGTTATAGATTATATGGTGGAAACAACCCTAAATTGGGTATTAGAATCTTGAGTTTGGTCTAGGGTTATTGGGTTTGTTATAATCCGGATAATTAGACATTTGATTGTTGATCCTTGCGTTAATTGTATGTTTTTAAAGCAGGATCAAGTGGGAAGAATCCGGAAAGGGAAGATTCAAGCTTGGATTCGAGGTAGGTGATGGTTGTGATTCCATGATTGTGTGATGTATGTTTGTTCTTGCTTCATTATGATACATATATGTATGTGAATGTTGCATTGTTGATCACCCTAATCGTAAATGAGGATAATTGAATAATTGTATGCCATGAATCACCTCTTGTTGTATAATTGTGAGAATATACATTGTGATTGTGATTGTAGTTTGTTGAATGGATCAGTTGCCACGTTCCGACATAAACATGGGATCAGTTGCCATATTACGGCATAAACATGGGATCAGTTGCCACGTTCCGGCATAAACATGGGATCGGCTGCCACGTTCCGGCACACTAACTTGGATCGGGTACCACAGTCCGGTATGCTAACTGTTTGGGTGTGGGTTCCATGAGAGGACCATTGAATTGTGTTGTGTATCTACTTGTGATAAGTTCGTTCATATCTAATGATGATTGGTATTGGAAGACGATATGATGATCTAAATTGATATAACTGTGATATGTGAGAATCGTGAAGTTGTTCATTGTTCGTATATGTTGATGATATTGTATATGTTCGATATATGCATGTGATTATATTGTTGTATTGACTAATGTATGTTACACTTAATGGGATAGCCGTGTGATCCTACCAGTACAATGTGGTTGTGTACTGATACTGCACTTACTCTTTCTTTGTTGAGTACAGGGCATCTTCAGGTGGCTATTGATAGACCTCAGTTACGTGACTATTGATCGTGATCGGATTCAAGGGTGAGCCAGTTCTTTTAGGCTGCCATGGATCTTTCTTTGTTTAAGTCCACCCTTTTCGAACTTAGACTATTTGTTTAAGGTGTTTTGTTTAGCTTCGGGGTTGTACCCCTTGTTCTTGGACTTGTCATTAGTAGAGTTTTGGTACATTGACTTTTAGGTTCTAGGGGTTGAATTTTCGCATTAGTTTGGTTAGTTAGTTGTTAAAACCTCGGAGTTTATGGGGACTCCATTTTTATTATCATTTAAACCTGCTTCCGTATCTTTAAATGTGTAGTATTTGGTTAAGTTGGTAGATTTGGGTTGTAGTAATGGTTCTCCCACTGAAGGGTTAGTGTGAGTGTCAATCACGACGGTCTGGGTCGTGACACCTGATTAGTGTTCGACAGTGACGTGCATTAATTGTGTGAGCTATATATAGATATATATTAGAGTCAAACTATAAAAAAATTGACTAACATTTAATGATGTATTTTTTCATCATGTTGATATGTAAAAAATTACAATTTATAATACCTTTCATGTAATTTTTGAATATCTAAACTTTTTATTTAAAATATCGATTTAATGTAATCTAATTTAACTTTATAATTTAATCAAATTTACTTTCCAAAAGTGCAACATGACAAATAAAAATATACAAATAGAGTATTTGGTTAAATACATAAAATAATAATTATTATTGTTCCTAATATATTTATTTAATGTGATAATGTGAAAGATAAAACAATAAATTATAATTGTAAACAAAATTTTATACAGTCGAAGCAGGGGCGAAGCCAACATATTATTAGGGGGTTCATCCGAACCGAACCCCTTCAGCAGACAATATTACTATTTATACATGTAAAATTATTTTTTATGTAAATATAATAAATATTGAGCCCTCTTCGTTTAGTTCATATGTTTACTTTGTCAAATTTAGAACCCTCTTATTAAAAATTCTAACTCTGTCACTCATCGAAAGACATGACTTAAGTTCATCTACAAACATCTACCATTTAGAAGAAGAAGAAATTCAGGGACGACACACTTTCCTCAAAAGTAAAATAAAAAAAATGTTTTTTTATGACCACTTACAATTGATTTGTAATTTATGCGTAAAAATAAATATATCTAATAAAAAAAGATATACTTGAAATTAATGAAGATGAAAGTGCAACAACAAAATGACAATTATTATCATATTTTTAATATTAAATGAATACATCGTACATAATTCTATGTGTCAGGTTCCTATTTTATAGTGCGATCTATACACAACAAACTATTACTTGCCATGTGTACTATTTTCATTTTTCCCATTTAAATTTGATTCGAAGTTCAAAAATAAAACCATACAGATAATAGTTAACATATCTTAATAGCAACGAAAAAAATAACACTAAAGTATGATACAAGACTCAAAAACCAAGCTACAAAATTATAAAGCATATAGTCATTTATAGAGCATCTAAACAACTCTGATCATGAGTACAAATATAAAGGGAAAATAATACAAACGCCGAAAATAAACTAACATCTGCATATTGAATAATTTCAATCGATTGCATTATGTTAATATAATGCATACAACTTGGATCGATTCGATGACTTTGTATATATTGACATTTTTTAATCATACTTGATTCAATATGGAGATAGTATATGTTCGTGGTTGAGATGAGCATAAGTATTGATAATTTATAAAAGTCATCCAACATGTAGTTACAACAAGTTATGAAATATTGTCTAAAAAAAATCTTAAAAAATTTACTTTAAAGAGACTGAAATATCATATGGTAGAATTAAGATTAAAAGTTAGTATTTGATTATAACTCTGAAAGAATGAGTCTTTTACAACTTTGTGAAGTAGTTGTAAAAAGTGACCATTAAGGCAATTGAAAAATTGACTTATCTGTGCTATTTGTGATCAATTGTTATAAGACTCATTGAAATATAGTGAAGTTGGGAGTAAATCAGGTAAAGGTATAAGTCGTGTTTTTTACATTTTTTATGAAATAGGTGTTATCACGTAAAAATAGGATGTCCTTAATTATTGTTATTACTACTTTATTGAAACACGTCAAGGAATTCCACTTAGACAAACAGTTAAGACAACTAACTATAGTTTGATCGTATAGAATAACATTTGTTACACCCTTCATGTATGTTCAGGCCAAAGGATTAGACCCTTGCAAATATAATTATCAAATTAAGTAATATGCCTTCGTGGGTCCAAGCAACATGATGTCAAAATCAACATTTGTATATCAATCAAGCAACCTCTAATCTCCTCTCAAACAACCTCTAATTGCCTTAATCTAGACACATTATCGATTAGTGTGGCTGCTAAAGTTGGAATCATTTCATATTTCTTAACAAATTCAAAGTCACTTCGATCAAATCCTAAAATCAATTATAGAATTTGATTACTCAGTCTCTCACTACTCCAAATATGTAATTAGATTCTTAATTAGAGTCCCATTATTTTTTGTAATCCCCATTTATCAATATATAAATTGCATATAGAATCCCTAATTTTTTCTTTTGAAACCCATGTTTCTATTATTAGAAAAATCTAATCAAGTTTGAGTATATTTAACAACATATGATAATAAATTAATACCTTGAATCTTAAGGTTAAGTGAGTTAATTTGGAATCATAATCAACAAATCTCTAATTCTAGCACTTGAACAACTGATAGTTCAAGCAATGAGACATATGCTCAACATCTTTTTTCATCCCTTTCTATTAAAATAGTTCCCAAAGGTCTGTATACATATTTGTGATACCAGTATGTACGAATATCTCGAGCTATGGTCATAATCAAGTATCAAGACATTTTTAATCATTAAAACCTCAATCACAAAAGTGAACTCATCGCTTTTCAAAATCCACCTTACTTCATTGAAATCAGAATTAATCAATCTAGTATGTATCAAGTTAATATTATAAACGTACCTGAAATACCAATTGGAACGCAAATAGTCGAAATAATGGGTTAGATAATTATTTACTACATCAAAGATTATATAAATAAAACAAGATTTATGAGTTTATGTAAGTTTTAATAATAAAAATAGTAGTGTATTGTTGAAAAAGTAGAAAATATAGGATAAAAAGGTTTTTGATGAATTGACTAAATAGCATCAGGCAGAGATGTCGACAGAGTGATGGTCATTCTCTTGTATTAGAAGCGAGTGTTCCAAAGTCTCCCTATCTCCTCTCTCTTCTTCTTTACAAATAATGTCGACATCCAAATCTCCATCTCTGTTTCTTCCATTTCTCCTAATCTACTATTTCCCCTTTCCCTTTCTTCCAATTATAATAAAAGGGGTTTTCAAGAATCATTGCAATATTCGTGTTAGATTAATATTTTGACAAAAACCCTTCTTCCATCTGTTTCGTTATATACATACAAAGAGAAATTTGTTCTTTCTCTGTTTGTGTAAACTTATTAATTGAAAAAGGGGAGAAAGAATTTCATTCCCTCAACCCCATGTCATTCATTGAGGTTCGTTCTTTATAGTGCCCCCACAACCCACTTCTTTTTATATATTCTTGAAAGCTGTGAGTTTTATTCTTATACTTTTCTTAATTTCAGGATCTCATGTCTTCCTTTTTTATGGACCATATTAGACAAAAGACTGGGTCTTTATCAGGTAAACTAATTGTTATGGGGATTGTGGAAAGGGAAAATTAATTCTTTGGTTTGTAACTGATGGAGATTTGTATTGCAATTCTCAAGATTAATTCTTTATGTCTTGAGTAATTCTCATTTGTTTGAGGTTCTAATTGGCTACTCATTAGTTATTTGTATTCAGTTTGGAAGTTCATTACTGTTTTGATGTTAAATTTAGTAGTAGTTCAATTTTTGAGTCTTATGATGAAACTGGACATTCTTTGCTTTAAGTAGATGTTATTTTTGAAGTTCAGAACAGTTCAATTTTGCTATGTTATGCGGACACATCAAAAATGTTGCTGCATCCTCCAAAAATGCACTGTTTTTGGAGGATTCTGACCAACATATCAATTTTGTACTGTTCTTGCTTTTATGAAATGTTGGTTGGGGGTATTGACTTCTAAATTTGAATTGGTATTAAAGGTCTGTTTTTTTTTTTTTTGGTTGTATATGACTCTTGTCTTCATTTGCTCTGCAACTTCATTTCGTCTGTTTTGGCTGTTGAATCTCACTCATGTAGTAAAGCTGGGAAAGGGAAAGAAAGAAAAAAGGCTGTGTTGGTTGTACTTTTTTAAAAAATGGAGTTGTTCTTGCCAGTTCTACGCAACCAACTCTTTTCACTTGTTATCTATTTTCTTGTATTATATCGGATACAGATTCTATTACCTTCAATATTCTAATGAATTTTATGTTTCATATCAAAATATTTTTGAAATGTACAGACACTCTTAATTATGTAGGAATTGAAAAGAAGATAGTTCTTCATTGGTTCAATACTTTAATTATGTAGAAATTGAAATGATTTCAACATTCTTACTATTCTTTTTGTCAAAACAGATACGATTATGCTGAAACTTTCTGAATCTATTTCCAATACTGCCTGTGGCAGTGCTGTTGATGAGATGGAAGGATGCCGAGATAACTCTGCTGCTCTCACCCTTAAAATAGTGGCTATCTCTGCCATCCTAATAGCTGGTGTTTGTGGAGTTGGCATCCCATTAGTTGGCAAGAAGCACCGATTCCTTCGAACTGACTCTAATCTGTTTTTTACTGCTAAAGCCTTCGCTGCTGGTGTCATCCTCGCCACAGGTTTTGTACACATGTTACCAGGTGCCACTTCATCGTTAAGTAATCCTTGTCTTCCGAAATCTCCTTGGTCGAAATTCCCTTTTGCTGGTTTTATCGCTATGATGGCTGCATTGGCTACCTTGGTGGTTGACTTTGTTGGGACTCAGTATTATGAAAAGAAACAAGAGAAACAAAACCAAAAAGATCAGACTGATTCAGGAGACGTGGTGTCAGAATCAGCTATTGTACCAGTTGAGCCAAAGCCAAGGAATGAGAAATTGTTTGGTGAAGAAGAAGGCGGTGCAATACACATTGTAGGGATGCATGCACATGCTGCTCATCACAGACATAGCCATTCACATGAACATGGGGACGTGAGGGAGCATTCCCATGGTCATTCGCACTCCCATAACTTCGGTGGTGGGGATGAGGAAGGTGGAGTGAGGCACGTTGTTGTTTCTCAGGTAATTTTACTTAAACTATTTCACACGTCATTGGACGCGTTTCTCTGTACTTCTTGGCTTAAGTTTGTTGTGGTTGGAATTTGGTGAATGCTGTCCAGAAGGTTTTCGATTATCTCATCAGTTTTGTAAGCTTTAAAGAAATCAATTCCATTTCCTAAATGCCAGCATTTATGAGAACGAGAATGTCTGGACTTTATTGTATATCATTCATGCCACGAAAGAAACTTGATGTAAATTTTCTTGAATGATTTGTATTTTGAATGGTTTACCAAATTTACAACAACTTGAAGTTTTTGGTGGAATTGACAAAGAGAATTCAATAGACAACTCCAACTTAATTTGGCATGAAGGCATATGTAGTTGATTGATTGCAGCTTTCTATAAGCTTCTGTTTCCATGAGCTTTGATAAAGGCATAGACAATTTGTATTCTGCTAGTTAATTTCTAACTGTTTGGTGCTTAAGATTTTCGCCCAACCTCTGAGATACTGCATATATTGTCATGTGAAATCTAACTTCATATGGAATAGTACCTAAACTTTGTTAAATGCTTCCCTTGGTCAATCAAGTGGCCTTGATTACATATTTTTTGGTGTGGTGCATCGAGTTGTTCACAGAATTCTTTACATATTCACAGATTTATCTTTGTGTATTTCTCATAATAGCTGATGTCTTGGGCTGCTTGCTTCCTTATATATTTTATAAGACTGGGACCATGTTGTTACTTTTGTTTAATCGGCAAATGAGCAAAAGTTTGATTTGCCCCGTCTTTGTCAAGATGCATAATGTTTGTATGTCTGTCAGTTTGATTGTGTATAAGTTCATTCAAACAAATTCTTTCCCTTGCAGGTCTTGGAGCTTGGGATAGTATCACATTCTATCATAATAGGCGTATCATTGGGTGTCTCAGAAAGTCCATGTACAATAAGACCCTTGCTCGTAGCATTGTCATTCCACCAGTTCTTTGAAGGCTTTGCATTAGGAGGTTGCATCTCACAGGCGCAGTTCAGTTCCCTGCGTTCCACTGTTATGGCAACGTTTTTCGCCATAACAACCCCGTTGGGAATTGCTATAGGGATCGGAGCTGCTTCATCTTACGATCCACATAGCCCAAGAGCTTTGGTTGTGGAAGGGATCCTTAACTCGATATCTGCTGGAATTCTAGTATACATGGCTTTAGTAGACCTAATAGCTGCAGATTTCTTGAGTAAGAGAATGAGCTGCAATACAAGGCTTCAAGTAGTTTCTTACTTTGCACTATTTTTAGGGGCTGGACTAATGTCCCTTCTTGCAATATGGGCATGAATGTTATTGCATTTAATATATGCATGTAAATTTTTTGTTTTTTGTATGTTATTATTATCCATAAAATCAGCCAAGCAAGCAATTATTTACAAAAAAAAAATCTTGTCATTTTACTTCTCCTTGAAGGGTGTTTATGTAACAAGTATGGCAACCTTGTAAAGTAGGGTTTGAATATGGAGTTGCAAACAGAAAAGAGAAATGTTGCATTTTGGTCATGTAATCAAATAATTTGATGTTCTTTTCTTAGTTTTATGGCTGTTTTCCTTGTTGTGGGATGTGATTATGAATAGGATCTTTATAGGAAACTAGATTGGGAATAAATACTCTCCTTTGATGATGGTTCATTTACTTTTATATTTATTTGATGCATATACATCAAACCTCTTTTTGTTTTTTCATAATGTCATGTCTCATATGGAGAGCAGAGTTATGTGATGTTTATAACTTCTTCAATCTTGGTATAAGAAGTAAATAGTGCATCACTTAATATAATAGACTAATTTCTTTTCATTAGAATCACATTTATAACTGCAAAACTTACAGATTGACATCATTCTTATAGTATCACATGGAGTCATTTTCACAGTAGTCACATTATAGTAATTCTTGAATAAGGTCTATTAGGGATCGAATTCATTGTTCCTTAAGCAATATACTAATTTGATTTGATATTTAACAATTAAACTGTAACAGATAATTGAGAGGGTGGACTCTTGTCACATAAAAGATGATTAACATGTAAATGCTCTTAAGAAAGTACTACTTCATTGGGAGCTTCTTAAATATTTTCTCCAAATTCAAAATCAGAATGTATCCCAAAAGCGTCCTGAATTATGTCCAACATCCTAAAATCCTGAAAATAATTATGTTCCACAGACCTAATACTTTCACCAACCACAAAGTTTTGAAAATTATTAATGTTAATATCAGTTTCACCATGATTAGTCGAAACGTGATAATTTGATTTAAATCCCCTTTTTCATAGACATGAAGCTTAATAATCACTTATTTTATGCAAATCTTACATTAACATCTCTCACAAGAACACCTAATGAATATCGAGGTTATAAAATCTTTAAGTGTCATTGCATGGTTGATAAAATCAGTGACACCATCAGTAAATTTCTCCTTTGTCCACACTCGATCAGAAAATTTTCTATTATGCATTCAACTACAATCAAATCCCATCCATACAAATGATATAAAATCATCAAAGTTAATTTCAAGATAACATGGTCAACTAACACTAATCTGAAATTAAAGATTCAAAACATAATAGTGTTAAACTTTCTAATTCAACGCTTACATGATATGAATTTAAATTTAATTTATAACACTTCTAACTAAATTCAAGGTTAAATTGTTGAAAATAATCTAAGGTTCAAGTTACTATAATTCTAAATTCAACAAAAATATAGACTTAAATTTAATGATGGTTTTACCGTTCAATTGTTAGGTTCAATTCTAGCTACGTTTAAAATTAAATTGAAAGCTAATTCTACTTTAACATAACAATGTATAAAGTTAAGGTTTAAAGTTCAAACTAACAATCTAGTTTGGATGATTCATGATACATTTTTAAGGTTCACAACTAACAATGTAATCAATTTAGACTTCAAAACTAATTACAATCTGATTGATTAAATATAGGCAAACAACATAGATTTCACTAGTTTACAATCTAATTTTATGTCTTTTTGTGTGTTTTCGAAATCACCACCAAATTTGGCGCGTCCAGATACATGTATTTCGAATACACGGGTCAAAATTAGATGTAATTTATTTGATATACTGCCTCTCGCTTGCCTCTCTCCTGTCTCGCTCGCCTCTCTCGGCTCTCTTTATATATATTTATTTGTATTTCAGAATATATCTTGAATGTATCTGATATATCTAGTGTGTTTGCTTGTATCTGGGATACACCGACTCTCTCGCTTGCCTCCATCCTATCTCACTCGTGTCTCTCCTCTCTCCTTATATATTTGTATTTCAGAATGTATTTGATAGCAAAATACATGTATCTAGGTGTATCTAATTTAAAATTTGGATGAAATTATTATATTAGTGAGACAATATGTAATTATTAAAACTATAGAGGAAATTAGTAAATATGTTGAAAATATTTGTGTAATTAAATAATTTTTCCATTAAAATTCAACATCTAAAAATAGTTAATCTACCAAAACTCTAAATACGAATTATACATAAATTAAATTATATGCATAACACTCCACTTAACTAAAACTATAGGTATACGTTTAAATTAAACTATTATAATCTAACATAAAATGCGTCTAATATATGTGGGAAAGGGGAAAAAAAATTATTGCGAAATTCGGGCGAATGTCAATGAGCAACATCAGAGGTGGAATGGTGGGGTGAGTAGTCTAAGTAGGCGTTTGGCCATGCGATACCATATCGATATGGTATCGTGAGATGGAATCAGCGTTTGGACATGCGATTTTACGATGATTCCATCTCATGATATGGTATCATGAGATGTGATTTCATATTCTCCAAAAGTCATGATAATTGCATATCATGATTTGAGATATTTTAATACAAAAATTGATCCACGAGTTTTATATTTTGTTAAAACAACCCCACATTTATATCTACTAACCATTTATTTCATATGTAAATAAATTTTATAATCACATCATTACTTTTTAAAATTTATTATTCTCACCGACATAAAATTTATTATTCTCACCAACATATAGTCACTTTAACTCACACCAACCGATTGCTAAAGTGATGAAATATTTATGGTCTATGAGCATGAAAATATAGTTGCGGATGATATTGATCAACAAATGGCTCAAAGTAACAATGTTGGTTCGTCTTCTCCGTCACATGATCGAGAAATGCAAGTTCAACGTAGAAAATTGTCCGTACTATGTAAGAGGATTATATTAAAGACTAGTACACTACAATTTATGTTCAATTTTTTTTTATTAAATTAAAGTTAGATGAAACAATTACTTAAGTGGAGAACAAATAGTTTTGTAATAATTTATTATGCGATTTTATAATTTTTTGTTTATTTGATAAAATTGAATAAACAATTGGGGCTATTTTAATAATTTTACAACTTATGGGATTTTTATGTTTATCAAAAAATATACAACACAAAATTTCATATCGCATGTCCAAACAAAACTTCAATTTCATCTCATAATTCCATATCATGATATCATATCATGATACCATATAGCATGGCCAAACGGACCCTAATAAGTGTCGGTGTGCGGTGGTAGAGTAATGGATGAGGGAGGGAGGTCGAGCAAATGGGGAACAAATAAGTTCAGAATTTGTATTTTTATTAAAAATACCGACCTCCTAAAGACCTTAAGAGGTCGTCTTTTTTATTAAAAATATAATTGAACTAATTTTGATTAAAAAATAATTCCCTAGATTGATTTAATTAAAATTATTCTGCCTATATTTTAAATTATTTTTTACACCTCTATACGAGCTCTCACCTTTTTGGTTTGTTGATGACTCAAACTCATAATTACCTTAGGATTGAAAGTGAGAGGTGCTTATCATCCGAGTAATTACATCTTGTCAATTATTATTATTCTACCTATCCTTACTAGGAAAGACAATTTTTACTTTTTCTTTTCTTTGATAACTGTTATTCTGCCTATAGTCCCACCTCCATGCCCTTCCTTGGAAGTTGCAAGCTTGGGTGCAGTGACAGAGTTAAAAGTTTCACTAGAGATTCAAAATATAGAGAATTAAATGCAAGAAGAAGTTAAAGGAGGTATAGCATATACCATTTATATAAAATATATTTTTAACATATTAGAGATAAAGTTTAATTGATATAAATTAGGATAGTGATCTCTATTAGTTAGCATAGATAAATTTTGTTAGCTACATTTTAGGACACAAACATCTCTCTACTTTTTTTTTGTAGTTTGTTGTAAACAATTGTGTATATATTTAAGATTCTACTTAATAGAAACAATAGAAAATTCTCTCAATAAATAGATCTTGTAACTTGTATTTACAAGTTACAGCCGAGAGCATGTTAGTCTAACGTGCACCGGAAGTGATAATCATGGAGGGCGAGCAAAGACACAACAACCACAGGCGCAGGGGCGAGGAAAAGGGCGAGCACGAGGAAGACCTAAAAGTGATCCCATTGTTACGGTTGGTAGTATAGTTAAACCTGTGCAGAACCAACTAGAACTAGTTGAAGGTATTTCAACCCCAATAGGGGATGAGGGGGAGAAGAGCGGTACAGATGATACCACTAGCTCGGGAGTGATAAAGAGACTACAACATACCCCTACACAGAGTAATATGACAGACTGTGAAGACTCTCGAGCTGGAGAACAAGGTGAAATCAATGGAACAGTAGAAATAACGAGTGAGGTTGGGCAAGCTGAAGGGGTAACACAGAAGGGCAAAAAGAAATCAAATCCAAATCCTACGACCTGGGCAAGTTTATTTCGCAATAATAGATCTGCATCGGCTGGTATGTCACTTTCTTATGTTCCACCTCAAATTTTAGAAGGACACATGGTTGCTCAACTGGATAAGCAGGAAGTGGAATCAGAGATTCAGAAATGGAAATGTGCTTTGATAGCATATTTCCTTGGGGAAACTCCTGGGTATAATGCAATATGTAGATACATTGCAGCGAATTGGAAAAACATAGAGGCTCCAGAGGTGTTTTATCATGATGAAGGCTATTACATTATCAAATTCCAGTCCATTGAGGATATGCAAGCAATATACTATACATGGCACTACTCTATTAACAATAGACTTATCATCTTGAAACAGTGGACTCTAAATTTTGATTTCAGTGTTGAGTTCCCAAGTGAAATACCTCTATGGGTGTTGTTTCCAAACTTACCAATGAACTATTGGGGATGTGGATCCCTAAGTAGAATTGCCAGTCTGGTTGGAAACCCCATTTATGTTGATGAATGTACCTCTAAGCAAACTAGGATTTCATATGATAGAATGCTTATTGAGGTAAATGTGAC
>JAJOOO010003688.1:0-20157 GCA_029582685.1 Solanum piurae
TCATATTGAAGAAGAAAAGAAATAGTTGGTTCGAGATGTTCATAGATTGGCCCGATTAGGTGTTCAATTAGTGGACTCCATCATGGGTGGTGTTACAGTTCACAATGGGTCCGAATCGTCTTTTGTAGCAGATATGAAAGCTAAGAAAGGTCTTGATCCAAGTTTGGTAGAATTGAAAGAAGAGGTGCATAAGAAATCTGTTGAGGCTTTCTCCCAAGGGGGAGATGGAGTATTTAGATATCAAGGTCGTTTGTGTGTTCCTAATGTTGATGACTTGAGGAAACAAATCTTATGTGAAGCCCATAGTTCTCGGTATTCCATTCACCCGGGAGCCACAAAGATGTACCGTGATTTGCGGGAAGCCTATTGGTGGAATGGCATGAACAAGGATATTGCAGAATTTGTGGCTAAGTGTCCAAATAGCCAACAAGTAAAGGTTGAGCATCAGAAACTGGGAGGTATGTCCCAAGACATTGGTATTCCTACTTGGAAGTGGGAATATTTGAACATGGACTTTATTATTGGTTTGTGTCGCACCTGGCCACATATTGACTGGATTTGGGTTATAGTAGATCGGATGATGAAGTCGGCTCATTTCCTTCCCGTCAAGATTTCCTATTCGGTGGAGGATTCTGCTAAGTTGTACTTGGGAGAAATGGCAAGGTTGCATGGAGTGCCCTTGTCTACTATTTCCGATCAAGGTACTCAATTCACTTCTCATTTTTTGAAGTCTTTCCAAAAGGGTCTTGCTACTAAGGTTAAAGCTTAGTATAAGTTTTCAACCCCAAACCGATGGGCATGTGGAGCGTACTATCCAAACTTTGGAAGATATGTTGAGAGCTTCTTTGATTTATTTTAAGGGGAATTGGGATGACCATTTTCCTTTGATTGAATTTGCCTATTATAATAGCTACCACTCGAGTATTGGTATGGCTCCATTTGAGGCTCTCTATGGTGTTGACATCCAATTTTGTCCCTCCACAATATAAATTAATCATCGAGCTTCTTAAATTTCAAATGAGTTGAAATAATTGACTTTATAAAATTTAAAATATTTTTCAAGTTATTTTAAATAGTTTTGTCACTTTTTATAATTTTTAAATAATATATATGTTTACATAATTATTTATATAATTAGTATATTTTATGAATATTCGAAAATCGTTTAAAAAAGATTTTAGTTTTACTTAAATATTTTATTAGTTTTTGTCTAAATTAGTAGTTAATATTTTTGAATTAATTAGTTCATATTTAAGTTAATTATTTTATTTCGTTAAGATTAAGAAGTTCATTTGTTAATTATATTAATTCGTCCTATTTAATTATTAGTCAAATTTACTAATTAACTCAATTTGGCTAAGTCCTTAATCTAATGGGTCGATTTCTCAATTCGAATCCAACCAATTTCTTCAATTCCTCTTAGGCTAATTTTGGGCCTATTTGACCAGATATCTAGCCTAATTAATCGCATACCAAAGACCCATCCTCCAACTGATCAGCAAGCCCAACTCCAATAGAAGCCCATTCATTCAACAACAATACAATACATACAAAAGCAATACCAAAAAAAACGACCCGACCCCGTTTCTTCTTCCCAGCGAAATCCATAACGAACTCAAAACCAGTCCAGAATCATGACCCATCTCACGAGAAACCGCATCCAGTAGCATTCGAGACACGAGCCCAGTGAATCCAGCCCATCGCATGTCTTTCTCCCCTCGTACTTATCATCTCCGTACAAAATTTTCTTGATCGAGACAGGTGGAAGCATCATGTTGCCTCTTTGTCCTTCCTCCAAGATCAAATGGTTCTCCTCTTGTATCTGTTGAGGATTGTACAAGAATAGTACTATTTCCATCCTTCAACCTTATCTCTTGAGAGATTTTTGAATTTCAAATTCATATTTCATCCCATTTCTTTCACCCGATTTCCCCCCTTTTGCTGCCTAGAATTCTCCCAATTTAAAGCCCACATCCTCTTCATTCTAGAGGTGGGAGACAACTTACATTTAGTTTTAAAAAATAGAGAAAGTGTTCAGAAAAAAATTGAGAAAAAAGTTGGGAAAATTAGTCAAAATATATATGGAGAACGGAATAGAAATACAGTTAACACTATAGTTTATTTCGAGTATTGCAAATAGGCACAAAGGAGTTTCTTGCTTGTTCATTGTTCGTTGAAGTTTGCCGTAGTTCCATCATTGGTAGAAGTCGTTGCTCCTCTGCTCGTGCTGTCTCAGTTCGCTTCTCCGAAAGAGGTAAAATTATTTTCTTTACGCTTTAGCTTTTCTTTGCTCATTTTAGAATTAAGAGGGTTACGAGTTTTGTAAATGAGGTAGTGAACTGTTTTTCTAAAGTCGTTTCTTAGTTTTGATATGGCTTAATCTTATTTTGTGAGTGAGTCCAATCTATGCTGGTTTGCTTAAGATGGTCTTTTATTCCTTCAATCGTGCTTTCCAATATGTTGGCTCTATATATTGTGTTTCATCTCTTTACTTATGATTGGATTGTTTTCTTTGCCATTTTGATTTTGGTGGTTTCTTAGTCGGGTCAGACTTCTTGTGGAGTCTAGTCTTTGTTCTCGCTTGATTGATTTAATGTTTGCGTCTCTTTGGATTTAACTCATGTTTTACATCTCTAATGTCAAAATATCCAGCACGTTGTTATAAGTAAGCTTCTTGTTTCTTCATGTCACTTCAGCTTTGCTTCTAGTTATGGTCCAAAATGTTCGATTTCCCCATGGTTGTTTCTCATTATGTGTTCATTTTCTTCATTATACAGCAATGGCATATTTAGATCTCCCTATTCCACTTTGTTGTTCTTATTTAGGTTGAAAAGGCCCCATGGAAAATGATTTCTTCTTCCTTGCTAAAGCCCATCTATATTTCAAAATATGGCTACTACTTGGCAGTTTATTTTCCTTAATATTTATGAATGTTCCTACTGCTTCAGTTTAGTGTAGGATCTTAGTTTTGTTTATTTTGATTTTTTCAGCATTTTGTCCATGTGCATGTTTACTTATTTGGGTTGAGTTCTAGAATAGTAGTCTGATTCGATTTTCTTTCAGCTAAAAGTCATATTTAGAGCAACATTGTTTTAGACTAATGAGTGTGTCATAAAGTGTGAAATTTATTGCTTGTTATTTATATTATTATTATTTTTTTGTTGTTTAGAAAGGAAGTATTTGACTAGGAAAATATGTCAAGTTTATGTGTATAATTGCTAGTTAATTAAAAAAGTTGGTATTTGCTTTCAAATTAGTACTAAATGACTTGCTACTGCCTTTTGATGGAATTATATCATTGAACTTTATTTTCTAGTTGTTGTTTGATAATTAGATAATATTTTAGTCTTCTCTTTCTCCAAAAATCTTGTTTTCATTATTTTTTTTGGCAATTTACTTCCCTGCTAGTGTTCATTTCTGTATGTTTAAGTGTTTATCATGTGTTAGAGATTTTTTTTTTCATTATTTTATTTTGTCTCCTGCTAGTAATAATTACTAGAGCATCATTTGTCCCTTGGTATATATATAATTCATGAGTATTTAAGTCTTAAGCTCTCTACCGCTGATTTAGGTTTGATTGGATGGAGCATTAGTAAGTTATTAATTTTTTACCTTTTCTTATTGCATGTGACACCAATTCGAGTCCATTTTGGACTCCTCGTTGTATATCCTTGAGTTATCTCGAGTCATCCTCACCCGTGTTCGGGCAAGGAAAGAAGAAATATGGGCTTAAATGCAAAATTACAGGTCCCAGGAGCTGAAAATATATTGATATACAGTGTGATACAACGATATACATCAATTGTATATTGTGATAAATGTAGCAGAAATGGGCCCAAAAAGCCCCCCAAAATTTTAGCTTCATATTTTGTTACTTTGTGCCTAAGTCCCATTTGTCTTGCTTATTATTATTTTGTTAGTTTAGGACAGGTGGACGTTGGGCCCAAAAGCCCAAAGAAGAAATCCGCCTCTATATTAATTTAGGACAGGTTGAAGTGGGCTAAGAAGCCCAAATCAAAACTAGGCCCAAGTGCTGGCCCAGGCAAACAGAAACCAGACTTGGGCCCAAATCTCCCTCTCTCTTTATTATATATTTTGTGTTTAATTTTATTGTTAGTACATGCTTATTTGCTAATTAATTTTAAGGTTCTTAACTCATAATTCCCCAAAGGACACCCATTTTTGAGTTAGTTAACTAATAACTAAGTATACTTGTCTTTCCCTAATTGATTTCTAAAAAAATTGGAAGTTCTTCTCTTCTTAGACATTTTAGATAATATACTCCCTTTTCTCTCTAAATGATTTTAAGTTATAAAATTTGTTTATTCTATAGCTAATCAAGTATGCCTATTTTAATTAGCCAAATAGTTAATTAGTGGATAACCGCATGTTAGCGGGCATTTCGGGTGCTTTCAAACCTTTCCCAAAATGCTAATATGAACCCCGAACACTCTAAATATTTTCAATTGATTTATGTTTTAATCTTTTGAAAAAATAAAAAAAATAGTTTTCTTAATTTTACTTTAAATATTAAGTGGCGACTCTTAAAATACCCGTCGTTTCACTTTTTTAAATAAAACAGAATGGAGACTCTGTTGGGGACTTGAATGGGTTCTAAGCTTAAGATTAACTTATTTGGCTATTTGTTTAAATTGCTTACTTGTTTCAATTCTTGTAAATTATAAATTGTGGCATTTCATGGCATCGCTTCCGCCAAACGGCAAATAGTTTGCATTAGGAAAAAAAGTGGTTATGTGGGTTTTCACAGCTGTCCTTCAGAAAAACACCTTTGAATTCTTTTGAAATGATAAATGAATAGTTGGCCTGTGGTCATCCAACGTCGTTTATTATACTTCACCCCGCAGTTTGTCCAACTCGGGTAACCAGGTCTTGTCTCAAAACCAAATCTTAGTCAACTAGCGTAAAGAGAAACCAAATCCCTTTTAGCGCATTGAACTAAGATTACCCAACACCCAAGGAGTTTTGGGAGCATTAGAGACACCACCTTGAGTCCAAAATGGCCCACGGTCTAAACGGACGATCATACTTATGTGTTTAAATTTGAAGGATGTATACGTCGTTGGGCAAACCATTGTCCCTCGGGGTTGAAAGTCTTTTTAAATTATCTTACTTTAGTTAAAAATGAAGGTCTTCATGAGTTATCATTTGCATCCAAAGACGTGGACATCCGAAGATGACTAGAAGTTCAAGAAAGATGGATTTTCCATGGAGGCATAGTTTAGGATTGTACCCCTGCGTGGGACTAATTATTTGTATCCCTTTTTCCTATGATGTATCCCCATTAATTTTATTCATAAAATTTGTATAAATTTGTGTTTTGGGGCAATGGAATGTTTCAAATGATGTTATACATCCTTCAAATCTTTAGGCATACCCTTCGCACAAATGGGTCGCATATCTGTTTAGAGCACGTAATAATTGTTTATCTGTTATAACTGTTTGTATGATTATGTTACTTTGTTTGGAGATGTTCTAGCCTACTCTTATTGGAAATTTTCTAGAAACCCCTAAGGACAAATATCAAGTCACTATCAAAAGTGTGTCCAAATACTTTTTGAGTCTTTAGTTTCTCAACTAAATTCAAACTTCATTCTTCATATCTTACTTTCTTATTTCAGAAAAGAGGTTAACCCTTTATCTCAAATCGAAAATACATTCAAGAGTCGAACTACATAGGACCTGAATTCTCTTTTGTGAGATACGTAGGCAGCCTTTCAAGGTTCGGTCCGTTTTTTTTTAGAAATCCTATCTTGTCCAACTCTTGCAATGATATTGAAATTTCATCTCAATCGAAAATCAGAAGTATGTCAATGAAAGATACAATCGACTTTGTCTCGACTCGAGTCGACTTTTCTGATTCATTAAGATCAAAATCAAATAGACAAATTCTTGTCTATTTAGTCATTTCTCTATATACATGGGCTAATTTATCTTCAAGTGGAGCAACTCTTATTTGTTTGTGATAATGTGTGAGATATATTGTATTATTTATCATCGACACACACTAACACATTTGTTTTTTGAGTTGTTTTTCTTTGTCATGTACTCAAAGCTGATCTGTGTTGAGAAAATGGTTGAACATCCATACTTCACAAGGTCCAAAGATCCCAAAGATTCCTTCTCCGACCAATGCTTGTCAAAAGGCAAATAAAAAAAGATTGAAAATGTTGAGAATATTGATTTGAATGAAATTTTTGTGAATGACCCTATCATTGCTGAACAGAACAAGTTGATTGCACAATTGTTCCAACAGATTGCTGAAATGAGGACTGAAATGGATAAGACCCGAGATTTGATGAATCTGGCTATCATTTCCATCACTCCTACTCTAGACAACGAAAGGCCTCCACTCCATTTTTCTACTTCGGATCCAAAGCCTCCCATCATTAACTTAACCACCCCTAACCCACATCATGATAGCTCCTCACACCAAAAGTTACCTACTCCTCAAAAATCCTTACACCAACAATTTCTAGAATTTTCCTCCGATCCATGAAATCCCTACTCAAATTGTCTAAAATCCACCTACCACTCAACCCATACCTCTAAAACCCGCATTTCATCTTCGAATATCGCCTGAATTGTACACTCCCTTTACCACACATTTTGAACCCGATCATTATGAGAAGAAGGAGATGGAGTGGAAGGTCATAAGAGGAAAGGCTAAGCAAAGCATCAGAGAAGAAGTTATGGATGCAATGAAGGACGTTCAATACACCCCAGACATTGTGGGATTGAATTATGAAGATTTGTGTTGTCATCCACATTTGGAGCTTCGAGAAGGTTTTAAAGTACCAAAATTTGACACTTTCAGTGGAGTTAAAAATCCTTTGACTCATTTGAGGGCTTAGTGTGATCAACTTATTAGAATTCGGAAAGATGAGGCTTTGTTAATGCGACTCTTTAGTCGAAGTCTAAAAGGAGAAGCTTTGGAATGGTTTATTTCTAAGGAAATAAAGTAGTGGCCAAGTTGGAACGCTTTGGCTAAGGACTTCATTGAAAGGTTTGGTTACAATGTAGAATTCATTCTTGATCGATACTCTTTGGAGAGAATCAAATAGAATTCTACTGAAAGCTACCGAGAATATGCCTATCATTAGAGAAGAGAGGCTGTAAAGGTTAGGCCTCCCATGACCAAGAAAGAAATTATTAAAGTCTTCGTGTGCATTCAACAGCCAGAGTACTACAATAGGATGTTTCTCATTTTACGAGGAAAGTTCAGTGAGATAATCAAAAGTGGTGAAGCTATTGAAAATGGTCTCAAGACTGGAAAAATCATCCGAATGACTCCCCAAGATGAATCCTCGGGACCATTGAGGAGGAAGAGGGAAGATGTTTCCTCTATCTCATTTGAATCAAGCGAAAAATCAAAGAGACATGCCGGTCTCAATGTTCGAAAGCCTTTATCATCCAAAACCTACCCTTTTGCTTCACAAAATCTTTACCCTATCCAACCAAATTACCAAATTCCACCACCAAATTGTCCAAATTATCAAGCTACATTGCCAAATTACTCAAATGTTCAATCACGTTACCAAACTGTATTGTCAAACTACCCAAATGCTCCTCCTAGCTATCGAGTTTCACAATACCCAAATTTCCAAATATCTGCACCAACCTACCAAAACCAGAATACTGTCAAGTACCTCCACCTCCACGAAGTAATTACAATGCTACCCGTACAAAAATTGAGAAGAAACCTTCTCGAGCCTTCACTCATTTGGTTGAAAGTCGAACGCAACTTTTTGAGAGAATGAAAGCAGTTGGTCTAATACAAATAATTGATCCAAAAAATGTTAATGTTAATTCTACAGTTTACAGTCCCGATCTTCATTGTTCTTACCATTCAGGAGGTGTTGGACATACCACCAAGAATTGCATCAATTTGAAGCATAAAATTCAAGACTTGAGTGATCAAAGAAATGTCACCCTTCCAACTGTCACTTCCAATGCCAATGGTAATTCACTGTTGAATCGTGGCGGATTCTCTAGTAACACGATTGACCCAAAGTTTCAAGCATATCCCCGCCAAAATACTCTGAATTATCATCAAATACCTCTACCTCAACAAGGCCATTATGATCCTCCTCGTCTAAGATTCGAGAAGAAACCTGCTTGGAATTTTACGCCGCCAATTGAAAGTCGAATGAAGTTGTTTGAGCAATTGAGTGGAGAAGTTATTATTCATCCGATCAAGCCAAAGCCAGTCGATACTAGTTCAAGATTTTATCGAGCCGATCGAAAGTGTGTGTATCAATCCAACAGTATTGGGCATGATACTAAAGACTGTATTAATTTCAAGCACATGAACCAGGACTTGATCGACCAGAAAGTGGTCAGGACTGTTGTACCCAATGTCAACAGTAATCCTCTGTTGAATTATAGAGGTGCCACTATCAATATGATAGAGACGGAGGATGAGTGGTGCATGGAAAAGACAATAGTTTCGGCTGGTCCTGACAACCTTGAGAAAGTTGTAGCTTCTCCGAGCATAAGTGAGAAACTCAATTTTACGATTATGACACCCCATCAAGATTTTGCTTTGGTGTCAAGAGAGGGTCAGAACAGAAAGGGGATTAATCATATTCCACCAAAGTCTTTGCCTCATTTATGCTAGTCCTTTCTGGTAGAGAAATTTTCCAATGATGACGGTCTTGGAGAAGGAATTGGGAATCTCTTTGAAGAAGGTGATGTTGCGCCCAAGAGGATGATCAAGACACAAGGCATACGAGACGCCAAGCCAATGGATAAAGTTCTTAATTGGACTTCCACTCCGCTCTTGATTGCTCGCTTATCTTGATAGAAAAATATAAATCTTATGCTATTTCTAAAATTGGTGGTAGTTCGAATGAGGACTTGAACCCACCTTTTATATTATTTTCCTAATTATGTTTTAATTTCCCTCGTAATGTTTTGGAAAAGGAAAAATGGCCCATGGTCATATCCACAATTCGTATTTTCTTATTTTCAATGAAAGCCTCTTCTATCGAGAAAATTTATTCTACTTGCTTTAATTCTGCTATCTAACAGTCTTTGTTTTTTGTTTCAGTAAAAATAATTTTTTTAAACCTGTCAATATCATGTCATGTCACAAGTTGAATGAACAAAATAAGGTAGATGAAGATGAGTTTGAAGAGTATGACGAGGAGATCATTATATTCAAACACCTTGTCAAAGATTTGAAACAGTTCGAGACTCAGGGTAAGTAGAATCTGGATGAGACATAAACTATGAATCTAGAAAAGGATGACTATGTCAAAGAATTCAGAATCAGGTCCATCCGAGCGAAGCTCGGAAAAGAGACCTCAATAGTTTACTTAGAAAATACATCGATGCATTTGTTTGATCACATTTCATGGTTAAACATAGACATTCATCTCAAGTTGTCAATCAACTCAGATGCTATCAAGAGTTCTTACATCTGAAGATTAAGAGTTTCTTTTATTTCGTTCCCTGTAATCGCATCATTTGTTTGTGATCCTCCTATGTTTAGTAGTTCAAAAATTATCTCTTGTAATGAACTACGTCTGACCTGAATTCTCAAGAATGAGATACATAGGTGGCCTATGTTGTCCTCGGTCATCCCTTTATATAACTTTCAATATTTTCTTTAGTACTTGAACTACAATCGACCTAAATTCTCAAGAACGAGATATGTAGGCAGTCTGTGTCGGCCTCGATGGTTTCCTTGTCAAAATTTCCTATTTTTGATAATCCTCGAGAGAGGAACTATGTTTGAACTGATTCCTACCTCAACGGGATACGTAGGCGCCACAACGGGTCGGTCATATCTCCCATAAGATTTCTATTTTTCTTTACAATAGAAACTGGGACAGATTTGTTGAGAGGGACTCAAAAATTCACAAGAAGAGGATCTCTACAACAAGTCACGACTGACAATACATTGTGAGTTGCAACTGGGACAAATTTTTTTAGAGGGTCTCAAAAATTCTACAAGTCATATATCAACAGTTCGAGATACCCCAAGACTTCTAACTGGGACAAAAAAATTTGAGGATGACATCAAAAATTTCTTCAAGCATCCCTAGAAGTTTGTAGTAAATTTTGAACATTTCAAGCATGATTAGAAGGTTAAGGCTATCTTCAAATGATCTCTGGCATTATTAAAGTTTATAGGCAACTGCACAATCTCTGACACCTTTGGATTTCAGAGTCAACTGTAAAACCTTTCAATTATAGCAGATTTCGGGAGGACCATGTCAAAAATTTCCCAAGCTTTAAGGATTTTTTAATTCTCCTGAACAAGCTATCGGATACACCAAAGTTTCGAACCAAGGACATTCATTTAATTTATGCATGACATTACATTTGACAGTGATTTTTGACAATCCTCTTTTTAGGCTTTTGATATGTTAAATATTTTGCATAATTTCATCTTATGTCTTTCGAGAAGTAAGAGATCGGAGTGATCAATCGAAGATAGCAAGACAAGTAGCAAGCGATCGAAGAACTCGACACAAATCAGTTTGTTTTAAAAAAAAACTAACAATTTTTCTGCGGATGCAGGTCTATAAGTTTTCCTCAATATCATCATATTCCTCCATTCAATGAATATGGAGAAGTCAAAAGGGAGAGGAGCTCCCCAAAATTGACAACTTTTATGTGGATTCAAGAAAGTCATTGAAATTTTCAGAAGAAAAAGAAATAGTTTAGAATACAAGCAACAACACCTCGTTCACAAATTCCCAGCAAAGCATGAGTTACAATGAATACAAATATTCAAATGTCAACAAGTGAAAGTGGCACTCTCAACATGTACAAGCATATACAATGACATCAAATTACATTTTCCAACATCAAGGGACATTTCTACCGTATTATCAAATGAGATAATACAACCACCCAGAGAGACATTTCTACAGTATTATCAGATGAGATAGTACCACCACCGAGAAGGACATCATCATCATTTTATTGATGGAATATCATCGTTCTGCCAATGGATCAACATCATCCTACCAATGGATAATTAATGAAGTATCACCATCCTATCAATGGAGCATCAACATCATCCTGCCAATGGATCAACATAATCCTACTAATAGATCATCAATAAAGAATCATCATTCTATCAATCGAGCATCAACATCATCACTCAGAAGGACATCAACATCATCCCACCGATGGATCATCAATCATTATCCTATCAATGGAGCATCGACGTTATCATCCTATCATGTAGAAGCATTATCCTATCAATGGATCATTATAATCCTATCAATGAAGCATCATCTTTCACATCATATCAAGTCATCATCCACTGCATCAAAATCGATGGAGGCTGACCTCAGAACATTTATAGAAAAGAACATGTGACGAATATGGTAAAACATATTACTTCTCAATTTAAATTACAGTTTTTGCTAACAAGTTTATTTCATTTGTTTGTCGAGAAAATCCAAGAGGATGAATTCTCAAATCAAACCACAGGTGCAGAAGACATCAAAAAAGATGCATCATAACGTGGAACTTTTTCTTAGCGTGACCTAAAGATCAAATTATCGAGTCATCCACCTCGTTACAGTTGGATAATTATTGATTCATCCACCTCGTTACAGTTGGACTATTATCGAGCATCCACCTCATTACAGTTGGATAATCATCAAGCCATCCACTTCATTACAGTTGGATATTTATTGAGTCATCCACCTCGTTACAGTTGGACTATTATCGAGCATCCACCTCGTTACAATTGGATAATCATCGAGTCATCCACCTCGATACAGTTGGATATTCATCGATCCATCCACCTCGTTACAGTTGGATAATCATCTAGTCATCCACCTCATTACGGTTGGACAATCATCGATCCATCCACCTCATTACAGTTGGATATTTATCGAGCCATCCATGTCGTGACAGTTGGATATTCATCGAGTCATCCACCTCGTTATAGTTGCACAATCATCAAGCCAACCACCTCGATACAGTTGGATAATCATCGATCCATCCACCTCGTTATAGTTGCATCATTATCAAGCCATCTGGTATTTTGCAGAGATCATCGGAGTTCGCCATGCAAAAAACAAGCAATGACATCTCCAAATCCTCAGTAAACCATGAGTTATAATTGACATATTGTGTTCGAAAGAGGGATCCATTATCTTTTACTCTCAATACTTCTTTATTTTCTCATCTAGTTGAAAATGATGTTTATGCTTATCCATTAAGACATACTCATTTGGTATATGAATGATCTTTCTTTATTTTTTTTACTCAAACCGCTAGCTAAAGCGGCACTATGTCTACTAATTATTTACTTTGAGCGTGCAGACATATACTGAACATACTTATGTGACATTTTTCACAACAAGAGTAACTAAAAAGTATCGTAAGAGATGCTACCACTTTTTAAAATTATAGTTTCTACTAACAAGTTTAATCCAGTCTTTGTCGAGAGAATCCAAGAGGATGAATTCTTAAATCAAACCATAGGTGTGGACGACATCAACAAGGATGCAGCACAACGTGGAAATTTTTCTTAGCAGCGAATTTGACATAGTTCGGAGAGGAGTACCAAACTCTTAGGACGCGAGCTGAGGAGCGTCTTCCACCACAATCAAACCACACCCTATTAGAAGGCATATGGGTTTTTCTTTAAGTTTATCGATTTTAGTTTCGCATTCAGAAAATCATGATTTTCACCGAAAGCAACTTTCTAATCTGATTGACAATACACCAAGAGCTTTGAAAATTATGTTTGTGTGAGTTCTTACTTATGGGTGTGAAGTGCACCACATTCATGGCTAAGAGGTTGCAAGCCTTTTTTTCATACTCGACTTATTTTGTCACTCTTCCCAATCAAAGGTTATCTTAGCATAAGAGATTTCCTTTTCAACCGATCGAGTTGAACTACAAACAACCTGATTCCTAAGGTTTAAGGATATGTAGGTGGGCTCAATGTTGAAAATCCAGTTGTATTCCGACAATTTCTCTTAAATCTTATTCCCTAGCATTCTGATTTCTTCATAATTTGATATCGGGATAGCTTCTGAATTTTTTCAAAATGGTCTGTTAAATCAAGTGTATCGAACTACAAGTGGCCTGAATTCTCATATAGCTTGAGGTATGTAGGAAACTCATTTTTGGGGTTCGGGCATAATTTCTAAAGTCCATACCAAAAACTCTTTTCTAAAGGATGAAGATGTGGTCGGTCAAAATTGGATTTGTCAATTTCATTTACCTCGGATTTCTTTCATCAATCCAGGTCAAAACGAGGGACAGTTGTTGAAACCCAATTTTGGTCCTCCACAATATAAATTAATCATCGAGCTTCTTAAATTCCAAACGAGTTGAAATAATTGACATTATAAAATTTAAAATATTTTTCAAGTTATTTTAAATAGTTTCGTCACTTTTTATAATTTTTAACTAATATATATGTTTACATAATTATTTATATAATTAGTATATTTTATTAATATTTGAAAATTGTTTCAAAAAAAAATTGTTTTACTTAAATATTTTATTAGTTTTTGTCTAAATTGGTAGTTAATATTTTTGAATTAATTAGTTCATACTTAAGTTAATAATTTTATTTCGTTCAGATTAAGAAGTTCATTAATTATATTAATTCATCTTATTTAATTATTAGTCGAATTTACTTATTAACCCAATTTGGCTAAGTCCTTAATCTAATGGGCCAATTTCTCAATTCGAATCCAACCAATTTCTTCAATTCCTCTTAGGCTAATTTTGGGCCTATTTGACCTGATTTCTTGCCCAATTCCTCTCATACCAAAAACCCATCCTCCAACTGATCAGCAAGCCCAACTCCAATAGAAGTCCATTTATTCAACAAAAATACAATACAATACATACAACAGCAATACCAAAAAAAACAACCCGACCCCATTTTTTCTTCCCAGAGAAACCCAGAACAAACCCAAAACCAGTCCAGAATCGTGACCCATCTCGCGAGAAACCGCATCTAGTAGCAGTCCATACACGAGCCTAGTGAATCCAGACAATCGTGCGTCATTCTCCCCTCGTCCTTATCATCTCCGTACAGAATTTTCTGGATCAAGACCGGTGGAAGCATCATGTTACCTCTTCGTCCTTCCTCCGAGATCAAACGGTTCTCCTCTTGTATCCATTGAGGATTGTACAAGAATAGTTCTATTTCAAGCTTTCAACCTTATCTATTGAGAGATTTTTGAATTTCAAATTCAGATTTCATCCCATTTCTTTCACCCGATTTCCCCCATTTTGCAGCCTATAATTCTCCCAATTTAAAGCCCTCACCCTCATCATTCTAGAGGTGGGAGACAATTGACATTGAGTTTTTAAAAAAATAGAAAAAGGGTTCGGAGTTTCTTTCAAGTATAGAAAATAGGCATGAAGGAGTTTCTTACTTGTTCATTGTTCGTCGGAGTTTGTCATAGTTCCATCGTTGGTAGAAGTCACTGCTCGTGTTGTCTCAGCTCACCGCTCCGAAAGAGGTAAAATAATTTTCTTTACGCTTTAGCTTTTCTTTGCTCATTTTAGAATTAAGAGGATTACTAGTTTTGTAAATGAGGTAGTGAACTGCTTTTCTAAAGTCGTTTCTTAGTTTCGATATGGCTTAATCTCATTTTGTGAGTGAATCCAATATATGCTGGTTTGCTTAAGATGGTCTTTTATCCCTTCAATCGTGCTTTCCAACATGATGGATCTATATATTGTGTTCCATCTCTATACTTGTGTTTGGATTGTTTTCTTTGCCATTTCGATTTTGGTGCGGTGATTTCTTAGCCGGGTCAAACTTCTTGTGGAATCTAGTCTCTGTTCTCGCTTGATCGATTTAGTGATTGCGTCTCTTTGGTTTTAACTAATGTTTTACATCTCTAATGTCAAAATATTCAGCACCTTGTTAAAAGTAAGATTCTTGCTTCTTCATGTCGCTTCAGCTTTGCTTCTGGCTATGGTCCAAAATGTTCAATTTCCGAATGGTTGTTTCTCATTGTGTGTTCGTTTTCTTCATTATACAGCAGTGGCATTTTTAGATCTCGCTATTCCACTTTGTTGTTCTTATTTAGGTTGAAAAGGCCCCATGGAAAATGCTTTCTTATTCCTTTCTAAAGCCCATCTATATTTCAAAATATGGCTACTACTTGGCAGTTTTTTTTCCTTAATATATATGAATGTTCTTGCTGCTTCAATTTAGTGTAGGATCTTAGTTTTGTTTATTTTGAATTTTTTCAGCATTTTATCCATGTGCATGTTTACTTATTTGGGTTTAGTTCTAGAATAGTAGTCTGATTCGATTTCCTTTTAGCTAAAATTCATATTTAGAGCAACATTGTTTTAGACTGATGAGTTTGTCATAAAGTGTGAAATTTATTGCTTGTTATTTGTATTATTATTTTTGTTTAGAAAGGAAGTATTTGACTAGGAAAATATGTCAAGCTTACGTGTTTAATTGCTAGTTATGTAAGAAAGTTGGTATTTGCCTTCAAATTAGTTCTAAATGACTTGGTGCTGCCTATTGATGGAATTATACCCTTGAACTTTATTTTGTAGTTGTTGTTTGAGAATTATATAAAAAAATTAGTCTTCTCTTTCTCCAAAAATCTTGTTTTCATTATTTTGTTTGCCTTGTAATTTACTTCCCTGCTAATGTTCATTTGTGTATGTCTAAGTGCTTATCATGTGTTGGAGATTATTATTTTTCTCTCATTTTATTTAGTCTCCTGCTAGTAATAATTACGGGAGCATCATTTGTCCTTTGGTATATATATAATTCATGAGTATTTAAGTCTTAAACTCTCTACCGCTTCTTTATGTTTGATTGGATGGAGCATTAGTAAGCTATTATTTTTTTAACTTTTCTTATTGCATGTGACACCAATCCGAGTCCATTTTAGACTCCTCGTTGCATATCCTTGAGTTGTCTCGAGTTAGCCTCACCCGTGTTTGGGCAAGGGAAGCTGAAATACGGGATTAGAAGCAAATTACAAGTCTCGGGAGCCAAAAATACACTGATATATAGCGTGATACAACGTTATACATCAGATGTATATTGTGTATAAATGTAGCAGAAATGGGCCCAAAAAGCCCCCCAAAATTTCAGCTTCATATTTTGTTACTTTGGGCCTAAGTCCCCTTTGTCTTGCTTATTATTATTTTGTTAATTTAGGACAGGTGGAGGTTGGGCTCAAAAGCCCAAAGAAGAAATCAGCCTTTATATTAATTTAGGACAGGTTCAAGTGGGCTAAGAAGCCCAAATCAGAATTAGGTCCAAGTGCTGGCGCAGGCGAACAAAAACCAAACTTGGGCCCAAATCTCCCTTTCTCCTTATTATATATTTTGTGTTAATTTTATTGTTAGTACATGCTTTTTTGCTATTTCATTTTAAGGTTTTAACTCATAATTCCCCAAGGGACACCCATTTTTGAGTTAGTTAACGTATAGTACTTTATCTTAAAATAACTAAGTTTATTTGTCTTTCCCAAATTGATTTCTAAAAATTTTGGAAGTTTTTCTCTACTCAGACATTTTAGATAATATACTCCCTTTTCTCTCTAAATGATTTTAAGTTATAAAATTTGTTTATTTTGTAGCTAGTCAGGTATACTTATTTTAATTAGCCAAATAGTTAATTATCGGATAACCGCATGTTAACGGGCATTTCGGGTGCTTTCAAACCCTTCCCAAAATGCTAATATGAACCCCGAACCCTTTAAATATTTTCAATTGATTTATGTTTTAATCTTTTGAAAAGAAAAATAATATTTTTTCTTAATTTTAGTTTTAAAATTAAGTGGCGACTCTTAAAAAAGCCGTCATTTCTCTTTTTTAAATAAAACATATGGTAGGACATGTAGATCTCCTATAGGTTTATTTGAGGTGGGTGAAGTTGTCGTGATAGGACCCGAGTTGGTACATGAGGTGATTGAGAAAGTTTGGCTTATTAGAGAAAGGTTGAAAATGGCTCAAAGTCGACAAAAGTCATATGTTGATGTTAGAAGAAGGGCTCTTGAATTTGATGTTCATGATTGGGTTTACTTGAAAATTTCACCTATGAAGGGTGTAATGAGGTTTGGTAAGAAAGGGGTGCTTAGTTCCTGATACGTAGGCTCATATCAGATTTTGAGACGTGTTGGTAAGGTTGCTTATGAGTCACATTTGCCAAATGAGTTGGCAATGGTGCATCCGGTTTTCCCTGTCTCTATGTTGAACAAATGTGTTGGTGATCCGACATCCACAGTTCCTTTAAAAGGGTTGGGAGTTGATGAAAGCCTTTCATATGAGGAAGTTTCGGTTGAGATTTTAGACCGGCAAGTCAAAAAGTTGAGAAACAAGGAAGTTGTTTCCGTGAAATTGTTATAGAGGAATCACTTAGTTGAGGGTGCTACTTGGGAGGCCGAGGCTGACATGATGTCCTAAAATACTCATCTTTTTCCTTCTGCTCCTACTCTAGCTTGAGGTAATGTGTTTCTCATGGTTTGTTTTATGTTTTGGGAGTCATGTGTGTTTTGTGTGTTTCCATTATTTCTCTATATTATGCATGTTCATGAAAAAGCTCAAGTTTTGAAAGAAATGACTTATATAATTTATTTTCCTCATGTTGTTGTGCATTGAGTATGAGTTGTCTATAGACTTCATGAGATGAATTGATGAACATGTTTTAGATATGCTTTTTGAGAGTAAATTGCATATGAGCTCCATGATATTGTGTTGAGCATGCTTTTAAGCTTGGAGAAGGTAGTTCCTCCTTGAATATGAGAAATATAGAAATTTCATGCATGTTGAGTTGATAGATGTAGTTCCTACTTCCATATGATTCATTGAGTATGTTTAGTGGAGTTGATGTTTCCTCCTAGATTTGTGCATTGCATGTGTGATGGGCTAATAGAGTTAGTTTCACCCCTTTCTTATGATGCTTTGAGAATGTCCTAGCTTGGAGTCGATAGTTCCTCCTTCGTTGTATGCCTTGCCTTGTTAGGTTGGGTTGTTAGTTCCTCTCTTAATCTTTTAGAACCATTTTAAATCTCATTCAAGGACGAATGTGTAACACCCCTCAAATTGAAATAGGATAATTAAAGCTTCACATGCGTGTTAGTAGTTGATAAACTTGTATAAATGTTTGAAAATCAGTTTATAGGTCAGTTTAGTTGAGTTTGAAGTCAAACGTCAAAGAGACATTCAAGACGTTCGAAAACTACTCTTTTGCGTGCTAGTGTGTTCTAGTGAGTCTTGCATGTTTTTATGTGTTTTTTGGAGTCTAAAATCAGTGGAAGTGACCCTAGTGTCTTAATAAATGTTTTTGGGGTCAAAACGTTTGGGTACGACTCCCCGGGACCACCCTAAGGGTCCCCGAAAAGGACCCAAACCCTTGGCCAAACTAGCTCCAACAAGGGCCAATAGTTTTGGTCCAAGTCGCGGATGTATCGCGGACTCTTCTGTCTCGAAATTTAATTTCCAGAAACTTGCGGGAACACCTCCGCATCGCGAACTTATTTCCAGACGAAATCTGTGAAAATAAAACTCAAGTTTGACTTGTTTAAAAGGTCCAACTAAGTGAGGGGTACTTTGGGGAATTAATATAATCAATTATTCTACCTATTTTAGGGTATTTTAAGTGGGTTAAAACCCCAAGACCTAGAATAAGACCCCATTCCTCAAATTGAACCTTTCCTCTCAAATAAATTTTCTCTCTAGAACTCCATTGAAGCCATTGATGAAGCTTCAAGCTAGGGGATGGGTTCCTACTGATTTCTCTTCAAATTCCTAAGGAAATTAATCACAAAGGTATGCGGATTTTATCTTTGATTCTCCTTTCAATCAAAGAGCCAAATCAAAGTGATTTCAATGTTTTTCAAAAACACTAAAAACCCCAATTTCAATTCTAAGCTTGGGTTCTTTCATGAAAGTATTTCAAATGATGATTTATGTTACTATTTATGGTTTTAAGGTCAAAAACTCTATGAACCCTTGCATATGTTGAAACACTAATTTTGGGTCTAAAGTGGGTCTATTGACTATGATCTAATAACGTGATATTAATGTGTAGATTGTTATGGTCTATTGATTTATATATTGTGCTATATTGAATTATGAGGAATTGATGGTCAATTGTGTTACATTGGATGTTGGCCTTGAATGCGCAATTGTGATGTAAGGTTAATGATGATGATGAAGTTGTGAATAGATTATTGATTCTAGTACTTTATATATATGTTGTAGATGTTAGAATTGTAAGGTTTGATCCCCTTGAAAGTGGGGAGGTGTTTACTTTATAAGCATGTTGTGATCATGGCCTTGTACGCAAAGTTGGAAGGTTGTTGTTTTGAGTAATGTTGATTATGTGAAGGTAATGTGATATGATGTAAATGTGTGTATGGTCTAAGAGCATGAAAGGTGACCTTGTGTAGAGACTTTATGTGTTATGCTTGGTTGTTGTCTTCTTTGAATGACTTATAATGAAGGTGAGGTTAGGATGGACTATGCTTACCTACTCTCACACCTAGTGAAGGATGAATGAAAAGAAAGGGAGTTAATGCTAATGAATGAAAGTTGTGTCTATTGTAAGGATAGTCTCATAAAGTACTCTTTTAAATGAATGGGGTTCCTAGATGAAAGGTTTTCTCATCTTTAATTCCAAGAGCTTCCTTAATGAATGAATGAGGGTTAGGATGGGTATTCCTTCAGGAGTTGAGATGAGAATATTTAGTAGAAATCCTTATCCCTAAATGAATGATGAAATGAATGTCCTAACTCCGTGGGGGAGTAATGTCTAGCACCGAGAGGATATGAAGATGGATGGATACTCCCTCGTTAGTTGAGATGTGAGTATTTAGTAGCAACCCTTAAGATGGGTGCCCCGTCTTTAGTTGAGATGTGGGTACTTAGAAGCAATCTTTCTATCACTTAACTATGTGCCCACATAGGATTAGCTAGTGGACTCTACCACGTAAAGGCTAAAAGAATGACCCTACCTTAGGCAAGTAAGGATCCCTCATCCGGTTAGGGTACTATCGGGATTCCATGTCAACCTCCATGGTCTATGTCGGTTAAGGCTTTTCCCCCACATTAATGAATGAATGAACTAGGGTCTCTTAAGGGTGTACTACTTAGGATAGGTGGTGGAATGGGACATCATCTAGACATTGCACAAGTAGACATTTAAGGGAG
>JAJOOO010003692.1:0-27329 GCA_029582685.1 Solanum piurae
AATGGTGAGGCTATGGATGAAAATCCTTCCACGAACCGTCTGTAATAGCCCGCTAGACCTAAGAAACTTTTGATATATGTAGCAGAGGTAGGTCTGGGCCATTGTTTCACTACTTCTATCTTCAGGGAATCTACACGAATTCCTTCACTAGAAAAAATATGTCAAAGTAAAGCAACTGATTGTAACCAAAACTTGCACTTGTTAAATTTTGCAAATAACTGGCGATCTTTGAGAGTTTGCAGAATAACTCTCAAATGACTCGCATGTTCTTCCTCATTCCTAGAGTAAATGAGGATATCATCAATAAAGATGATAACGAAAAAATTTAAGTACTGCTTGAACACTCTATTCATCAAATCCATGAAAGTTGCAGGAGCATTGGCTACAATTCGTAATTACCATACCGATTTCTGAAGGCTGTCTTTAGAATGTCACTATCTCTGACTCTAGGCTGATGATAACCTGATCTGAGGTCTATCTTTAAGAAATCACTAGCACCCTGAATTTGGTCGAACAAGTCATCAATCCTGGGGATGGTATATTTATTCTTGATTGTGACTTTGTTCAATTGTCTATAGTCAATGCACATTCTGAGAGAATCATCTTTCTTCTTTATGAACAACACTGGTGCACCCCATGGCGAAATACTAGGTCTGATGAAGCCTTTATCTAGAAGGTCTTTCAATTCCTTAAGCTTAGTAGGAACCATTCTATAAGGAGGATAAAGATAGGTTGGGTATCTGGAAAGAGATCAATTCCAAAGTCGATTTCCCTTTCGGGAGAAACTCTGGGAAGATCATCTGGAAACACTTCTGGAAACTCATTTACTACAGGGATTGACTCTAGAGTTAGGGATTCGGAACTGGATTCCTTAACTCAAGCTAGATGATAGAGATAACCCTTAGATATCATCTTTCTAGCCTTAAGGTAAGAAATGAATCGACCCATAGGTGCTAAGCTACTTCCCTTCCATTCTAGGATTGGTTCGTTTGGAAACTGAAAACAAACAATCCAAGTTCTACAATCGACTGAGGAATAACAAGAATGTAACCAATCCATGCCTAGAATAGCATCAAAGTCTACCATTTCTAACTCTACAAGATCTTCTGAGGTGAATTTCTGAGAGACTGTGACAGGGCAATTTGTGTATACCCGTCTAGCTAAAATTGGGTCACCGACTCGAGTTGAGACTGAGAAGGGTTCTGAAAGAGTTTCTGGGCTAACAATGAATTGGACTGCTATGTAAGGAGTTACAAAAGACAAAGTAGCCCCTGGATATAACAATGCATAAACATCAAGATGAAAGACTCGTAACGTGCCAGTGACTACATTAGGAGAATCTTCCTGATCTTGTCAAGCCTGAAGAGCATAGAACCTGTTTTGGTGTTGTTCGCCACCTGTACCAGATGAGCTACCCTGCTGAGTCGGGTGACCTGATCGTGCTGCTGAAGTTGTAGACTGAGCTTTACCATTATTTCCTCTTTCACCCTGTCTAGAAGGACAATCCTTCAATCTATGACCGGACTAACCACACCCAAAACATCCTTCCTTACCTGCAAGGCACTCGCCCGGATGGTTCTTCGTACATTTTGGGTAAGTTGGGTAAGTTTTGGTGCCTGAAACACTACCTTGAGACTTAGAGCCTAACGCCCTACCTTTCTGATCGTTACGGAACCTGGGGATGGAACACTACCTGATGAAAGGGCTGGAGTCGAAGACTTTTACTGAAACTGCGAGGAATTTTTACCACCCGATTTGTGTTGGGAATACTCGTAGTTACCTGTTCTTTCTTTCCTATTCTCCTTAGCATGTTCCCTAAGCTTATCACCCTCAACCTACTGAGAATGAGTTATGAGCCTAGAGATGTTCATGCGTCCCAACAACATAGCATTCCTGCACTCTGTTTTCACTAAGTCTTACACTCCAGAAAGAAAATTATTCATCTGAGCCCTGGAGTCAGCAACCATGTGAGGAGCATACCGGGAGAGTTGGTTAAACTTGAGCCCATATTCTTGGACAGTCATGTTACCCTGCGTTAAGTTCATAAATTCCTGGGCACTTGCTTCTCTCAATTCTATGGGGAAAAACCTGTGCAGAAAGGTTTCGCTGTGACAATCCCAAGTAATAGGAGTTGCATCTGTACCCCTGTTCTCCTTCCACTGAGTATACCAGATATGAGCCATATCCTTAAGTTGGTAAGATGGTAACTCAACCCAATATTGCCGGTTACCTACATCACTTCAAATATCTTCTTTACCTCATCAATGAAGTTTTGGGGATCTCCTCCAACTTGCGATCCTAAGAACTCTGGCGGATTCATCCTATCAAAGTCTCGCACCTTGGCTGCAGTTGACCCAATATTGGTATTTACTAGAACTAGAGCCCGCTGATTATTCTGGTTGGCCACACTCTGAGCCAACATCTGAATAGCATTCCTGAATTTTACATTCGACACTTCTTGATCAGGGACTGGACGAGCTGCATTTGCGTTCCTTGCATTCATATTCCTAGCATTAGCTCTACGAGGAGGCATGATCACAGAAACGTAGAACATCAAGTTCGAATGGAATTTAGATCATACCTTACGCACGATAAGAGTAACAACAAAATGAAGATTTCCTTAAAAACTTTGTAGCCTCCCTTTCATGGGTGTGGAGTTTTATTAGATGTGGTGCACTCCACACCCATGAAAATGACTCTACTTAGTGTGGCTTTTCAGATATCCTAGGACACTTAAACCTAGTGCTTTGATACCATGTTTGTCATGCCCCGAGACTACCCCCGAGACGCGGACACGGGACCTAGGACCACAAGTGATCCCAAGCTAACCCTGCTGGCATGATCATGAGCATACTAAATATAATAAACTGATGCGGAATCTAAATCATAAATAAAAATAAAAATATGAGGAATACCCATATACTATAACTTAGATAAATGATAAATGATACGTTTAATACAAAGAAGATATTAACTCAATACTAAGATGAATCTAACTATGTCTGAAAATAGCCTCTAACTGACTAGAAATGTTGGGAAAGGCCCCAACTAAGTCTAGAAAAACTGAAAATAAAGGACTAAATATACTGAAAAGAAACTCATGACTATTGTCCTCGGAGAATGAGGGCTTACCAATGATTCTGCTGAATTGGAGATCGGGAACCGATCTAAGCATGATCTGGATGCTGAGAACTTGAACCTACATCACGAGAAGATGCAGCGCAGTGTATGCGTCAGTACTTGAAAGGTAATGAGCATGCAGGATAGAATACAGCTGAAATAACATATAACTGAACAAAGCAAATAAGCAATGAGATAATCTGAACATGATATAGATATTGAATGTTGAGATAACTGAATGCAGTGACCAACTTATAGAGTTTAGCATATACGATTTATGGCTTTATCAAGTTTAGAGCTTAGAGTTTTTTAGGTTTAGTGGTTTTTGGGTTTTTAAGGGTTAAGTGTTTCTTAGGGTTTTTTAGGGTTTAGGGCTTAGAGTTTTTTTGTGTTATTTAGGTTTAGGGTTACGGATTTTTAGGATTTAGAGTTTAGAGCTTAGGGTTTTGTAGGGGTTTTAAATAGTTTTTAGGGTTTATAGCATCTAGGGTTTCATAAGGTTTAGGTTTTCTTTGGGTTTTAGGTTTAGGATTTACGGTTTTAGGTTAGGGTGTGGGATTCAGGGCTTCACATTTTTTTAGGTTTAGTGTTTTGGGTTAAGGGTTTTATCTAGATTTTTGAGGTTTAGGGCTTTGGGTTTTTTAGGGTTTTATAGGTTTAGGGCTTTGGGTTTTTTTTTTGTTCTTTAGGGTTTAGCATATACAATTTAGGGATTTATAGGCTTTAATTCTTACAGGTTTTTTAGGTTTAGGGGTTCTTGGGTTTTTTAGGGTTTTAAGGGTTAAGAAGTTTCTTAGGGTTTAGGGTTTAGGGCTTACAATTTTTTTGTGTTTTTTAGGTTTAGGGTTTACAGATTTTTTGGAATTAAGGTTTAGAGCTTATGGTTTTGTAGGGATTTTTAATAGTTTTTAGGGTTTATAGGGTTTAGGGTTTATGGTTTCTTTGGGTTTTAGGTTTAGAATTTAGGGTTTTAGGTTAGGGTTTAGGGTTTAGGGCATAGGGTTTTTTTGGGTTTAGGGTTTTAGGTTAAGGGTTTAGGGCATAGGCTTTTTAGGGTTTTGGGCTTTTGGTTTTTGGGTTAAGAATTTTTTAGGTTTATAGGTTAAGGGTTTAGGACTTAGGGTTTTTTTGGGGTTTAGCAAATACGATTTAGGGCATTAAAGGGTTTAGAGCTTAAAGTTTTTTAGTTTTAGGGTTTTTTGGGTTATTTAGGGTTTTTAAGGGTTAAGTGTTTCTTAGGGTTTTTTAGGGTTTAAGGTTTAGGGCTTAGGTTTTTTTTTGTGTTGTTTAGGTTTAGGGTTTACAAATTTTTAGGATTTAGAGATTATAACTTAGGGTTTTTATTAGCGGGTTAAATGGTATTTTGAGTTATTAGGGTTTATTAAGGTTGAGGGTTTAAGGTTTTAGGGTTTTAGGTTAGGGTTTAGGGTATTTTTAGGTTTAGGGATTTAGGTTAAGAGTTTTATTTAGGTTTTTAGGGTTTAGGGCTTTGGATTTTTTAGGGTTTTATAGGTTTAGGGTTTAAGGATTTTTTTTTGTGTTTTTTAGGGTTTAGCATATACAATATAGGGATTTATAGGGTTTACAGCTTAGATTATTTTAGGTTAAGAGTTTTTCGGGTTTTTTTACGGTTTTTAAGGGTTAAGTGTTTCTTAGGGTTTTTTAAGGTTTACGGTATAGGGCTTAGGGTTTTTTTTCTTCCGTATTTTAGGTTTAGGGTTTACGAATTTTTAGGGTTTAGGGTTTAGAGATTAGAGTTTGTAGGTATTTTAAATGGTTTTTAGGGTTTATAGGATTTAGGGTTTCTTATGGTTTACGGTTTCTTAGGGTTTTAGGTTTAGGATTTAGGGTTTAGGGTTTATGGCTTTGGGTTTTTTTAGGTATAGGGATTTATGTTAAGGGTTTTATCTAAGTTTTTTAGGGTTTAGGTCTTTGGGTTTTTTAGGTTAAGGTTTTTCTGGGTTTTATAGGTTTAGGGCTTCGGCTTTTTTTTGTGTGTTTTTAGGGTTGAGCATATATTATTTAGGGCTTTCTAAGGTTTAGACCTATTAGTTTTTTTGTTTAGGGGTTTTGGGGTTTTGGAGTTTTTTAGGGCTTTTAAGTGTTAAGTGTTTTTAGGGTTTTTAGCGTTTAGAGTTTAGGGCTTGGGGTTTTATTTGTGTTTTTTAGGTTTAGGTTTTATGAATTTTTAGGATTCAGTATTTAGAGCATAGGGTTTTGTATGGGTTTTTAAGGTTTACTTTAGTGTTTATAGGATTTAGGGTTTCTGAAGGTTTAGGGTTTAGGGTTTCTTAGGCTTTTAGGTTTATTATTTAGGGCTTTAGGTTAGGGTTTAGGGCCCGCTAAATTTTACAGACTCAAACTTGATATTTTCCCGAGTCCAACGGTGGTCCAAGTCGGGCTCGCTGAACTCTTCGGCGATTCACCGACTAGACACTTGGCTCGCGAACCTGCATATTTTAAACCCATTCCACTTCTTTACCAGCAAAGTCAACACCTATTATTCCAAAAACAAACTTAAAGCAATAAAAACTTGGGTTGTCTCCCAAGAAGCGCCTTAGTTAACGTCGTGGAACACGCAAGTACCCACTAAAGATTCATTCTTGGGGTTTGCCATAGTATCACTAGGAAACCCCCTTGTTGTCTTGGGTTTAAATGCGAAGAGATTTGACCCATTTGGGTCTCCAGCTGCTTGATAGAGACGGAGTGAGAGGTCACCATCTAGTTGAGAGTCGATACATCTTCCTTCATTACCTTTAGAACCTTATCGGACCCTTCAACCTTGTTGAGAATATGTGAGAGTATATCCTCAGTCCGGCCACCCTCAGAATCTTTGGGTTTTTGACGCTCGTGTTGAGGAACATACCTATCCTTCTCCCTATCTCTTTCCTTCCAAGTGTGATTCTGATCACTCCACTCTCTATCACGGTCTCTCCAGCCCTCATCTTTATTCCAACCTTGGTTACCACCCGGCCTTGGGTAGTTTGCATGATAACCTCTTTCTTGGTTGGCTAGAAAGTTCACTACCTCATTTTACAGTGCTTCAAACTTGGCCTCATTAGGGTTTACACACCCAACACCCACAACATTTGCACTCCTAGCACCAGCACCCATGACTTTTTTGGCTAAAATGTCAAGATAGGTCATCATCTTTGCCATGTTTTGGTCCCTCTCTTGATCTCTTTCAAGATGCTCCTTTTTCAATTTAAAAGTGAGAGAGGAGACCTAATCTTTACACGTGTACCATGCTTGGTTTATCCTGGTCATGCCATCAAGGAGTTGGGATGCTATCACATAAGGTTGTTGCATTAAACCTCCTGGAGAAAGCTGATCAGCCACTCCCTTATTCACCTAATCAAGGCTTCTATAAAAGTGTTGTAGCAAGACATTATCGGGCAATCCATGAGTTGGGCCTTACAACACCAACTTCTTAAATCTTAGCCAAGTCTCATGGATTGGCTCACCCTCCAAACGCTTGAAGCTTTGGATATTTCCCCTAAGTGTTATCATCTTCGAAGGAGGGAAAAATCGCAGTTGGAATGCGATGACAAGCTCTTCCCACGAAGTGATAGAATCTCCTAGCAACTTAGCCAACCACTTACACGCTTCTCCCATTATAAAAAATGAGAACAACCTCAGCCGAACCAACTCTTGGGATATGTTCTTAAAGGAGAACGGCCCGCAAACATTAACAAAGTTCTGTATCTGCTCATGGGATCTTCATAAGCCAACTCACCAAACAACCCTTTCAATTGCAAGAGCTGCAACATGGTGCTTGTAATGTAGAACACAACGTTCCCATTAGATGGAGGCAAGTGAATGGCACCAACTCCACCCACTAGATTTGGGTCATTGACATCATTGAGATTATGGATGTCATCTTGGTGGCCCACTTGGCTACTATCGCTTCCATTGACACTAATTTCATATGTTTTCAACATCAACAAAAAAAAACAAAATTAAAAGTAAGTAGATTCAACTATGACTAAAACGAATACAATTCAACTTCACCAAAATAATTTCAAACAACACCACTCCCCGACAACGATGCCATTTTGATTAGTAATGTTTCAAAGACACTTCATCCAATTTTCAGCATCAACGATCGTTAATCAGTATATAACCCAACTAAATGAGTTGGGATCGAATCCCAAAGGGAGAGGTACATGTTTTAGATTCAATTGGGAATTATGAACATGGTCAAATCAGTCATAGGAATAAACATTATCGAGTAAAGACATCATTAAAATTAAGGGTTGACACAAATGTCAAATGGGGGGTTTTGGTCTTGATTATCAACTGCAAACAACAGTCACAACAATACGAATTAACAATAAGGAGACATATGGGTAATTGCAACTATTAGAAAATAGCTAGATATTAGTGAGTCGGCTAGGCTATAGTGTACATAAATTTTCTATCTAACAATTTACCCCGAATCAAGTGATTTCACCTGAACATCAACAAGCATGCAAAATAAGAGCAGCCCACATATTAACCCATTCACTCTCTCAAGTTGAATGTGTGGGATTGGGTTTAGGATTCACTCTCTCGAGCTGAACCCAGGTCAACCCAATACCCACAAATCATCAATCATCAATCAATAATTTTAGCTCTAAAACCTCTCTCTTGAGCAAGCCAAGAACACTGATATACCATGAGTTTAAGGTATTTTTAATATATTTCACTTAAGAGTTGTGTGAATTAATGTTTATTGTGTTATATATGCAGGAAATTGGCTTGGAAGAGGTCGAGAGAGATGACAACTGAAATTTTGCAGAAGGAGCCACCCACGAAGGTGACCTATGGACCATAGGTCCAGTCAGAGTCCATCGTGGGTAGGCGTGGAGTGATCATCAGGGAAGTCTGACCAAGTCTCGTACTACGGAGGCAAGTGACAGAGCATAGGTTAACCCACGGGTCATCCTGCGCATCAGTTAATGATCACTAGGAGTTGAAGTTTCAATACCTGATGAAAAGTTCTAAGTGTGGAGCCACGGAAGGGGACCCATGGACCGTAGGTCAACCTACTATCTATACTGCACACCTATCGTTTGTATCTGAAAGTTGAAGGTTCTAGCCTCTGTGGAAACGTTCTAAGTATCAAGCTACGAAAAGGACCTACAGACCATAGGTTTAACCACGGTCCATAGGTCAGTCTCGTCGATCGAAGCCGTGTCCAGAAGTTTTATTTCCTTATTTCGTTTCCTTTTTGTTTAGGACAAGTTTTCTACAAATAGGGTATGTAAACCTCATTTTTGGGAGTTATACATTATTGTTTAGTTTTAGTTCTTGGTATTTTCTTGGGAATTAACTTGCAAACTTTAGCAATTTGATTTACGAATTCCGGTTTATAAAGATTTTGTCTTTGAATTTCAATTGGAGATTACGAGTTTCTTCTACTCATTACGTAAGTTAATGAATTCTTCTTCTAAAAGTATGAATTGTGTTCTTTGAAGCATGAGTAACTAAATCCACAACAAGGGTTAGGGGAACCATGAGCAATTAACAACGTATGAATAATAACTAAGTAATTCTTGAATAGTGTTGATGCGTGCATTGGTAATTATTTCGCTTAGAAGTCTTTTCTAATGAGTGCATGAGTTAGAACTCGCCTTGTTGCTACTTGCCGGACCAAGAAGGTGGTTAATAAGAAAAGAATTATCAACAGAGATTTAGTGTGATACTATCTAATAGTCTAATGTCAATTGGTGCGAGAGTGAAAAGTAAGCATTACATTGATGTGATGTCTAATCTGAGGTAAAGGTAAGGGTTAGTAAATTATACACACGTAGCCGGACCAAGGTGTGGAGTGAAATTCCCTATCTAGAGGACCAATCACTTAGGGATACCCATCTTACCACTTTGCATGTGATCCACTAGGAAAAGATTTCTATTATTAGGATTACCGTGTTAAGAGCTTATGGGTAACATGTACACCCTAGTTTCTCTCTCTCATTGATAACAACAAAGTTTGAATCCTGATCACTTGTTACTTAACAACAATCAAGTTATTTGTTTCACAAACCCCCACCCCTTTTACTTACTTGTCTCAGAAATAAGTTGACTAAATGAATATAAGAGTGAGTTAAGTTTAAGTCTAAACCATATTCCTCGTGGGATCAACGCCAACCTATAAGTTGAATTCTTTATTTGAAAATGATCGCTTATACTTCTTTAGGGAGGTGCAATTTGAGCGTATCAATTTTTAGCGCCGCTTCTGGGGAATAAGGCTTTTAGATTAAGTTTAACTACATTATTGACTTTTAGTCAATTGTTTCCTAATTTTACGTTTACTTTTGTTTTTGTTCTACAGGTTTCTACTCTAGTGTATGCCAAGTAAACGAAATCGAGGTGAACCATTGACCCCATACGATCCATAGTTGAGTAAAAATTTGTGAAAGATGAATAATTAAGGGGTCCAAGTAAATCCAATGGGAGTAAATCTAGGTGATGGAGTTGAGCTGCAGCCTCCTGGTGTTGTTAATGAGCACACTCAGGATCACGGTGGTAATCTACTGGGAGATGCATTGAGCGTGCACAATCCACCAAAACCAAGGCTGCAAGATAACTACATGGTCGAGTTTAACACAATTGAATTAGAATGACCCATTTTTCTCCCTCCTGGGCATACATTCGTGGTGACGAGTAGTTCGATGTAGATTCTTACAACAAGGGGGTTGTTTTCTTGTATGGCTTCAGAAGATCCGCATAGGCACATGGCCAAGTTGAGGAGTGTTTGTAAGAGTTGTGTGGGGCGACCAGAGTTGGATATGAACGTTGGGTTGAGAGTCTTCCCTCTATCATTGATTGGTGATGCTGCTGTATGGTTTTTTGAGCTTCCGTACAACTCGATTCATACATAGGACCAATTGCACAAGGTGTTCATGGCCAAGTACTTTCCATTGTCAAAGAAGCTGAACCACAAAGATAAACTCAACAACTTTGCGGCAGTACCTGGAGTAGTTCGTAGGACAGGTTCACTGCATTCATAAGAAGTGTTCCAAACCACCCCATTGATGATGAGTCACTGAAGGAGTATTTCTACAGAGGTCAAGATGACAATGGTAAGGTTGTGCTTGATACTATCGTTGAAGGATCCTATAGTGAGTGCATTTTTGTGGAGATCGCTCAGAAACTAGAGAAGATTTCCCGAAACAATAAAGCATAGAGAACTCCAAAGTCAAACACTAGAAGAAGCACTTTTACAGTTCAATATACCGATGACATTCGTGAGGAGATAGCTCAGATAAGGACAAAACTTGGGTTGGTATTGAAGCGTGTAAGCAGAGGTCCAAAAAAGTTAAATTTGGTGAATTATTTGACTAGGACTCCACCATCACCAGTTGAGGAAGGCTATTTTGAGGAAGATGCTTACTTGGTGAATGATCAGACGGGGGGTTTTCGATCAAAGGCCCAAGGTTCCAACTCGGATAATTGGTGCCAAGGGCAAGGAAACCAAGGTTGGAACTATGACAACTACAATCAAAAAGTTGTCCCCATGCCTAGACCTCCACCTCCATTCCCACAAAGGTTGGTAAAGAAGAATGAAGAAGGAAAATACCACAAGTTTATCACTATGTTGAAACAGCTTTCCATCAATGTTCCGTTGATAGAAGCTTTGGAGAAAATGCCTAGGTATGCAAAATTCATGAAAGATTTGGTGACCAAGAAGAATTCCGTGAGTTTTGAAGTTGACGATAGGTTGCAACATTGTAGTGCTATTGCTACTAGGTCACTTATGGAGGAGAAATTGGATCCTGGTACTTTCACTATTCCTTGTACCATTGCGAAGGTGTTGTGTGATTTGGGTGCTAGTATTAATCTAATGTCATTGTCTATTTACAAGATGTTGGGTTTAGAGGCTCCAAAATAGACTGAAATGCGATTACTCATGGCCGATAGAACTATGAAGAGGCCTATTGGTGTTCTCCAAGATGTGCTTGTGAAAGTGGAGTCATTTATATTTTTGGTGGATTTTGTGACACTTGACTGTGAGGTTGATTTTGAGGTTCCCATCGTCCTAGGAAGACCATTCCTTGCTACTGGGTGCACTTTGGTAGATATGGAGAAAGTCCAGATGAAGTTCTGATTGAATAGCGAAGAGGTAACTTTTAATAAATGTAGGTCCATGAAGTAGAAAAGTGATCTCAATTTGAATGCGGAACAAGTTGAGGCTTTAGTTTCTGTGTTGAAAAGGTTCAAGCGGGCTATTGGGTGGACTATTGCGGACATTATTGGGATTCCTCTTGGCATTTTGATGAGTCCACAATTTGGACTCATTTAGGGCAATATTTTAATAGAATTAGTGTCCTCAAATGCATATTTTGTCTCAATAACTAATGTAATCTTAAGTTTCAGGTATTTGGAGGTTGAGACAAAGCATGGACACTACTTGGCAAAAAGGAACAAAATGGCTGAAAAGACAAAGAAAAGAAGGCCTGAGGATCGTCTAATGCATTAGGCGAGTCGCCGAATGGCCTGAACCTCTCCGAAAGTTCCAGTGTGCTGAGCCCTGAAGAAAAAGATCAAGTCGGCGATGAAAAGGAGCAGTCAACGCATCGCCAAACAGTTCCACGATGTAGTACTATACCTCCCAATGATCCAGAACGCGAAGATGCTGAAGGCAAGAGCTAAGAGGCGATGAAGCAGACAAAAGGGCGGATCATTGAGTGCATCGGCGATCCCGACTAACTGCGTTGAGTGACCCTTCGCAGCACACTTTTGATACCTATACATACTTGTTTAAATTTTATTTCAGCAGGCAATTTTAGATACATCATTTTTATTTTCTAAGTTTTCAAGTAGAGAGACCTTGTTCTTAGCTTTTGAAGATTTGAAGACTTTCAATTCCAAGAAATTGGAAGTGGGTGTTGAAGATTCTTCATCCTAACTCATTTAAAGTGAATATAAATCATACCTAGTTGATGTTACTTCGATTTGGTATCATTTTCTTCCTTTTTTCTATTTCTAGCTAAAACCCCAATTCTTGGGGTGTGATTTTGTGAATATGGGCTAAATTATCTATTGGGTCTTACTTGTTGATGGTTTATTTGTTGTATAAATGTGATTTAATTTAGTAGTTGTGTATGAACTTAATGGGATTGTAGTTGCAAATACGATTTCGTCTTAGTGTTTTTGGCTTGCTCGAGAGAGAGGTCGTAAATCTAAGACTACTAAATTGATAGCCGATTGTATTAGGTCGACATGGGTTCAGCTCGAGAGAGTGAATCCTAGTCCTTCTCCCACACATTTAGCTCGAGAGAGTGAATGGGCTAAGGAGGAGGCTGTGCTTAATGCAGCAACTCGGTGTTCGAGAGAAATAAAGTTGATTAGGGGTAAGTTGCTCGAGATAGAATTTACTCCCACTATAGTCTTGCCTAGTCACAAATTCTCAACAATTTACTATCAAAAGAATGTACCCTATAGTCTAGTTTAACCCATATTCCTATCACATCCCAAGAATCCCGTCTCCATATCTCGTTTCTTTATATTTTTGCTATTTTTAGTTGTTAATTAATACAAACCCCCCATTGATAATTGATGTTTGTGTCACTCCTTAGATTTAGTATGTTTTTATTTGTTAATATTTATAGCTATGACTAATTAGAACTTGATTTTATTTTTCTACTAATTCTCAAAACCACTCCCTGTGGGAACGATCCCAACCCTTGGTGGGGTTAAATCACTACACGCGATCGTTTGGCACTTGAACCGAAATAGTGCCAGTTGATTATGTCGAACATAAAAATGGCGCCGCTGCCGAGGAGTGGTGTTATTTGAGCATTATTAGTAGAGTGGAATTTTTCTTTTGTTAGTCGTAGTTCTACTTACTTAATTTTTAGTTTTGTTTTGTTGGTTTTTGTGTTAAAACAGAAAAAAAATGAGTGTAAAGGGTGAAAGTTCCACCCAAATGGATCATCCCCTGTTGATATTGTTGAATATTAGGGATAACCTTCTAACGTTCCAGTAATTGGAAGGCGAGGCTATCCATGATATGTGGTCAAGGTTTAAGGCATTACTACAGCAATGCCCAAATCATGGACTGCCAGACAAATTGATGTTGAAATGCTTTTATAGAGGTCTTCCTCCCAAACACAGAAGCGCGGTCGATCAACTATTTTTAGGGTGTTTGACACAACGACCATATGGAGTAGTAGTCAGGCATCTTGATGGCTTGGTTAAAGCCAACAAGGAAATAAAGAAAGGCCAAGAATGGGCTGACTTATTGATTCAACTGGATGATCTGTCCAAGAAAGTAATGAAGTTAGAAGCAAGTTCCAACAATAAGAGCAAGTACCTTCCCCCTCGCAAGTGTAAAAAGATGAAGCAACATGAGGGTGGACAAAATGAAGAGGTCCTCTCACTCATTCTACACAAAATCGAGGAACAAGATAGAGTGTTGAATGAGATAAAAGAGAATGTAGAAATGCTGAATCAGATGACGACCTCCCATTCCATGATCATTCAACTACAAGACGCCCAGATAGGCCAAATATTGTCCTGTCTCTACTCACAACACCAAGAGGGGTTGTCTAGTAATACTATGGCTAACCCCGATAATGAGGTTTGATTAGTCACTTGCGTCATGCCACGATGTTAACTAAGGCGTTGTTTGGGAGGCAACCCAAAACCCTTCAATGCTTTAATTTTGTTTTAGGAATAATGGTGTTTTGATTTTGTAGGTTTGAGTGTGGATAGTGATTGAAAAATGCAGGTTGGCGATCATAAGTCCAGTCGGTGAATCGCCAAAGAGGTCGGTGACGTCGATCCAGACCGCTATTAGACTCAAGAAACTCTCACATCAGAGTCTGTAACAATCGGCGAGCACAGAAAATTAGTGGCGCATCACCGACTAGGTCGGCGATCTCGATGTAAACCTTCGTTTGGACCCTCACTTTGACTGAAGGTCCTGTAAAACTCAACAAGGTAAGTGACCACTCGGTGCGACATAGAGTGGACCGGTCATTGTGATTAACGGCACCGAACGGACGTGAACTGGATGGGTATTAATAGCTAAAGGTTTTAAAGTTTCGAAGTCTTCATTTTCCCCCAAATTCAAACTTCGCAAATTCTCCCCTAGTATGTATTTTCAATACTTTTGCATTCCAAGTATTTTGGTCGTCGATTTGTGCTTGGAGTTGGATTACATTGCCGCCTTGCACTTCAAATATCATTTTAATTGGCAAATAAGGTTAGTCTTATGAACCCGGAACCTATTTTTATTCGTTCTCATATGCAAATAATCTGATAATATTGTCATGTGTTATGCCTCTATGATAAGATCTAATCATTCAAATGCTTGTTTTAATTTGAAATCCCATAGGTTTGTGCGTTGAAGTGATTTAAATTTTGTGTGGTTGTGCTTGCATGTTGTTTAGTATGGTGGAATCGGGGGAAATCTGAGTATCCCGGGACGATGAGTATCGTGGGTCTTAGTTTAATTTCACTAGTGCAATTGTTAATTTTGTTTTTGGGGGTTGAGGGGTCAAATTCAAGAAAGTGGGTTCAAGGTAGGCACGTTGGGTTGTTTAGCGAGTTGGGTCGAGTTCACCAAACCACTCGGTGGTTCGCCTAATGCCCCCATCTCACTTTTAATTTTATGCTAAATGAGTAGTTGAAGTCTGTAACTCTCGGCGAGAAACCTGAGGTTGCCTAAAGCACTCGGTGACTCGCCAAAGGTAGTTTCGATCGCCCTTTGTCTGCATCCGTGAACCCTTGTTGCATTGTAACTTTTGATGGACAAACCCTTGCTCTCCAAAAGTAGTCGGCGATTCACTAAAAGGGCCCTCTCATCGCTGACTTGTGAAAACTTTGGAGTCAATCTCTTTGGCGATCCTGATCCAGTTCACCAAAGAGATTCAGCAATTCGCCGACTAGTTCACTGAATCTATCTGCTACTGATTGTCTGCACTTCTGATTTAATTGTTTCTAACTTGTTCTTGATGTATTGCAGACATGGCTAGACCCAAAGTCGCAGGTAGAAACATGCCACCCCGCAATAAGGCAAAAGGGATTAAAATCAACGAGGGTGCAGCTGTATCAAAAGGACAGGCTACAAAACTTTCCACAACTGGTGGGAAGGGAAAAAAGAAAAGGAAAGGCACATGCTTCTATAGAAGTCAGCTCTGACATATATGACACTTACCTCACTGCTTCGGAAAGTGAGGGTGAAAAACATGAAAACCAAAGTGCAAACTCTGGTGATGATGAGCTGATAATAGCACAGAGGGCTGAACTGCGATCTAAGAAGCTGAATGATCCATCTAGGGTCAGGAATCCTCCACCTACCACTCCTTCTCCCCAGTCCCAGAGAAAGCAATATTGCTTGCACCCCCAATATGGGGCCCCCCTCCAAAGTCAATAAATAGATTAAAGACGGAGGGATTAAGGACAATTCTTGAGGAGAAGCGTCTCTCCACGGATGGAGTGATTGATAGATACCCCGAGATTATGAGATGTCTGAAATCTCATAACTTTCAAATTTTCACAAACCCTGTGGCCCATATATTCCAAGTTGGGTCAGAGAGTTCTAAAGTGAGTATAGTGCATTGATACCACGAGGGAAGAAGTTGGCTTCCAAGTTTAAGCCAGTTGACTATGTAGTTGTCAGTGGAAAGAAGGTGCAATGTGACTTTCCTGCTATAAATGCCATTCTGGGGTGCACCGCGACACTTGAGGACAACAGTCAAGTTATGCTCAGAAGAACGTCACTGGAGGTTATGAAGGAATGGTTGGCCCCGTTAATATCATACGGAACACCTAAGTGGTTTGAGGCAGGGGCAGTTATTGAGAAGAAGGACCTAAATGTCGCAGCAAGGAATTGGTTTGGCTTCATCAGCAGCACGATCATGCCTTCACAGAATGAATCTATCCTTCACCACACAAAAGCAGCCTGCTTAGGTTGCCTCATCAAGGGAACAAAGCTAAACTTGGGATGGATCATTGCTTTAGAGATGCTTATTCATGCAAGGCAGCGCTAAACCTCACTTCCCTTCCCGGTATTAATCACCAAGTTGTGCAGACGTGCTCGGGTACCTCGAGATGCTAAGAAGGATGTGGAAGTGATGCCCACATCCTCTACTGATATCTGGAGGATTGAAGCCTAATATATTAAGGATCAGGTGGAGAAGAAGCAGAAGGAAACTACGACCACTGAATTCATACCTGCAGAGGCATCTTTGCCTACTCCAGCCCCTGGGCCTTCATGTATAACTAATTCCACTGCCAATTTTTCTGACACTACAGGTTCTTCTGTTGCTGCGTTACCGCCCAAACCTATTGCTATCGTTGCATACTATGTGCCGATCACTCAGGCATCCTTGATCCGGATGGGACAGCTTGCCTAGTCTGCTGATCGTCGACCTGCCAACCTAGAAACCCCCATTCCATACATGATCCAGACTGCCCTGACTAATGTTGTGACACCGATGAGAGCTACCATTGAAGCCCTTGAGGCTAGAATAGTGGTGTGTGAACATGACCAAAGGGCCACAAATGAGGTGACAACATTAAAAGGTGCTATAACTGTTGTGAGGACTGATGTCGATCAGTTGAAGGCCACCAATATGTCCATGGTCTTTGGAACGGTGGAGATCTCAGAAGTGCCAGAAATGCCTTAGATCATCACCAGAAGTGAGGATAGAGTTGAGCGAACAACTGAGCCTGCGTCGGAGGCAGAGACAGATGAGGAAATACTCGAGGAAACTGTGGATGCTGTAGATGAGGACCTGACAGAGACTGAAGCAATTTTGATAGATGCGGTTGTACAGGCTTTCATGGCAAACACACCTTTTATTGTCTCTAGTGGAGTAGGTCCTTCTGGTGTGACCCAGAGTACTGAGGCCTGAGGCCAAACTGATACCCCAGGAATTGATATGCAGACAGATGGAGCGACTGCTTAGAAAAGATCCCCTCTTTACCTCGCTCTCTGTCTTTATTTATTTTAAATTCTGGATATTATGTTAGTTGCATTTGAGGGCAAATGTTTTTAATTATGGTGGGGTGTGACACACTTTTGTGTGCTATATTCTTGTTGGGTTGTGAATCATAATGTTGTGTTTTACACTACTTTTTGTGGATGTTTGAGCTTGTAGCTCCTTTTATTTTAAATTGTGAATGATTTTGAACCTTTCGAAAAAATTTAAAACTTTCGCCACCTCTTGTATGTGTTGAATGTGGTTGTTCTCTTGCAAATTTGAGTATCGGTTTTGATCAATACCAATGACTTGAATAGTGCTCATAATTGAACAAACATGAATTGCGGCTACGATGAGGCCAAATGAAGTTGCATAGACAATATCTAAATTCTTTGCATCTTGTTGTAACTAGCCAGTTATCAAATCGAGTCTCTTGTGATGATCGTTGCACACTAGCGAAAGTGTGGAGTCTTGTTTAACTTATAGTGTCAATGCCTAGTGTGATGAGCTTACCTGTGAACTATGCATGATGGATCCTAGAATTTTCCTCGTTGGTCCAGTCAACTAAGTGATTCTATCTCTTGATATGATCTTAGGCAACTTCGAAGAGTGTGAGCCAATTTGACATATACCTCTTTTGTGGCCTACCTTGTGAGAGTGTGAACCGCTTTTGAACATCCCTTGAGCCTTACCTTTCTTTGGAAGAAACTTGATTAAAACAATGACCTTTCTTTATCCATCACCCATAATCCTCATGAAGTTGTGGTTAGTTGAATAGTCAACTTAGGCCAAAAACCTAAGTTGGGGAGTGGTGAAAAGAGAAGGGAAAATCAAGAAGTGCAAGAAAGTCCCTTTTAACCCATGGTGTTGAGAAAAATAGAACCCCTTCATACAAAAGAAGAAGAAGAAAAGACAACAGAAAAAGAAAAAGAATGAAAAAGTTGTGCAATAAAGTTATGAAAGTATAAATAAATTGGGGTTTCCAACTATACATGGGAAGTAAAGAATGGGACTACTTGTGAACACTAAAGAAAATGATGAAAGAATATGAAAGGGAGTGTTGTTCAACCCTTATTTCATGAGGACTGTAGCCACTGAGCCTAAATGACCATACCTTTGCACTAAGCCCCATTACAAGCCTTGAAAGACCTTTGTGATCTTGAGTGAGCTGAAGCAAGTGTTGAGTGGAAAATACGGGCAAACCTATGAATGAAATCATGCATTATCTTCATCTTTGTGAGTGTGAGCGTTGCATTTGATTCCGAAGCTTTGAATTGTGAACCTTTGTGTGAATATGGAATCATTCTTTGCTTGAGGGCATTTGAACACTTTAGTTAGCTTGTATTTGAGATTCTTTGATAATGGTGTGTCAGAACTTGAAACTTTGAGTGTTCATTTGATCTTCGCATGAGTAAATTGAATCTTGTGTGCGCATTCCTCATTGAGTCTTGTGTAGCACTGTTCGATACATCCCTATTTGAACTGCCGAACTTGAGTTTACTTGAGGACAAGCAAAAGTTTGAGTTGGGGGTGTTGATGAGTCCACAATTTTGTCACACCCCACCCCTAGGTGAGGCGGATAATTACCATATGAACACATGCTTTACAAGTCAACTATGATGAGAAACTAAACTACTACTATGCAGATATATTTACTAATGAGAAGCTGAATACAACACATGTTGACTAGTTGAACCGATACATCTGACAAGTGAAACTATGAATTCAGATAATAGCTTCACAATGTCTAAAAAGCCTCTACTAAAATCCATGACTGTACCACTATGAAGTACGCATAGTAAAGACCCGGCAATGCCCCGAATCAACCTGGAGCTCACCAACAACCGCTAAGTATCATGTGCTTCTATTGGTGAGATCTACTAGTAAAGTACATGTACCTGCAGCATGAAAAGTAGCGTCCCCAATATGGGACGTCAGTACGAAAGAATGTACTGAATATGTAAGGTATAATACAACCATATGTAAAATGAGAGCTCAAGTGAAACCAAATACCAATAGATAAGGATTAGAGACCACCTTTGCTTATACTTGTGGAATCGTGTATGATACATTCTTTTCTTTATTTTTCTTTGCATTATAATATTTATAAGACATATGATACAAATGACCAGCTGATCAGTGGTAGAAGAGGATGACCCATGCTAGGCATTTTAACCCCTGGGATGTTGTCCTCATATTTCCACAAATTGGGATCGGCCCATGCTAGGCTTTCGCCCCTGAGCTGCCACCCTCTTATACCAATTGGGATCGGCGCATGCTAGGCTTTCGCCCCTGAGCTGCCACCTTTCTATACCAATTGGGATCGACCCATGCTAGGCATTTGCCCCTAGACTGCCACCCATAATTATACAAATTGCTTCACTTAGATTCTTTAATCTTTGATATTGTTGTTTTGATGTTCATAACTCTTTTGAGATTGTTCTTTTGATGATCATAACTCTTTTGAGATTGCTGTTTTGGTGGTCATAATCATTGTTGAGATTTGGAACTATGGACCAGTAGTAGAAGACATATGAATATGGACTTCGCTAATAATAATGACCTGGGAAGAAAATGTGACATGAACGTGTAACACTTAGGAGCTTATATGACTCAGTAAGCATTTTGACATTTCAAATTGAATCAAATATCAAGTGAAGACAAATATTTAACATTCAGCCAAGAGATTTGAACTCTATATGATAGCCAAATACTCACTAACTAATATCAAATACAAGGTATACATGAACGTGGAACCAAGGGAGAACGTGGGTAGGTTCAACTTTAGGACGGATACATATTCCAAGTAAGTACATATAAAATGTACAATAGAGCAAGTAGGGATCTTGTGAGTTAGCATTATAGTCTAACATAATGGGAGTAATAACCAATAAAGGGAACATATGAACATGTGAAAAGATGACATATATATAGATAATTGAAGCAAGTTGGCATGATATAGGCAGATTGTATATCCAACATATAAACATATGTACCACGTGTAATCTAGGATCATTTTGATTTATATAAGGGAAATATGTGTCAAGGGTACTTTGATGATGAAACAAGTTTAAACCTTGCATGCTAATACTTGGTAGAGTAAGCACGTACATTAAGTAACAAACTTATATTAGAGTACTCACTTTACTGCTCTAGGGAGTAGGAACTGCAACTATGGATCAGTCACTACCAAGGGGACTTAGAAAGCTTACTTTTTGTAATGCAAGTGTTGAATTCATGCCAAAGAAATAGGAAATCGAATAACCTAACATACCTTGCTATACAATTCAAAATGTATGACTTAATCTCCTTCTCTTCAGATTACTAAACTACAATAAAATAAGTTGAAAGACTAGTATTAGTAGCTAATCAATCAATTTGAGCTACTTGATCTCACCCAAATAGTAACCAAGCAGTAAGCATGCAATTTATCTAGCCAGTGTTTTCTTTTCTTCCCTTTCCCTTTAATCGCGTCTATATACTGTACAACATTCGTATCAGGTCCTCCCCAAAACTTCCTGCAATATTTAAGGCCTTTAACGTCTCCATAACTTTCCCGCACATCCAGCCACCTCCCTTATCATAACATACATAAAATAATCTTTAAACATAATAATGTAACAGAAGCAATATGAATCATGGTTTCTGATCACCAACACTTGAAGAGCTAACATTACTTTTAAAGTTCTTAAACAAGCTCATAACTGAATTTAAAGAGGACTCCCCTCCATAGATGTCCCAACATGCACTAATCACCAGAACATCCTCCCCAATATTACACCATGTAAAAGTAACAATTTCCAACTCACTAACACATACCAAGTGTCCTAATTTTCTCAAGCACAAGAGGGAGAAAATTGCAGTAGCTTACCTTGCTGGACAAAACTACCACTTGCTAAGACTTGGATTCTTCAAGGTAAAGGTTGTCCTCCTTAACTTGTCTTAAATTATACCTTCCAATAGCTTGAACTTCCTATTAATTCAAGAACCCTAATGGTATTTAATGTCTGTTGTATGAAGCTAAGAGAGAGAAGAGAGAAAGCTCTAGAAATTAGATTTTTTGTCAAAGTAAAAATGCATGGAAAAAGCTGATATCAATCCCTTTTAAAGGGACATGCTTTGGCCGACTTTCTCACTCATTTTGGGCCATAATTTGTCAAGTAGGTGACCCACCTACTTGGACTTTTCACTTGGGCCTTTTTGGACTTAAGGACATTGGGCCTTTTACCACCTTTCTTGTACTTCATTTGCAGCCAACATGTGTCTTTAATTTAGGCCACACATTTAAGTAGGTGATGCACCTACTTTTCCATTCAAATTATTTCTTGTGGGCTTGGAAAGATTTGGGCCTTGGCTGTCCATTTTCCCCTTATTCTTCTAATCAACTTGGGCCAGATTGATGCAAGTAGGTGGAACTGCACTTGGCCCAATAACATGGTCAAAAGAGTCTTAGTAGGTGATGCACCTACTTGGTCCTTTGGGCTGGTCAATAAGTCAAAGTAGGTGATGCACCTACTTGTCACCTACTAGCTTAGTGTAGTCAATCAAGCACCTCAATATCTTATTCCATTTCTAGACCTTAATATTTAATTTAACTTAAAACTTATATACACTATGTCAATTTAAACTTTACACTCAAATACCACCTTATGATCTCAAGTTTAAATACTTTCATCGACGTCAACTTAATTGGGTCGCATCAAAATCTATGGGCAGTTCACTTTAAACCTGTTCTATTGTCACTAGTCGCATAGGAAACCGAGTCCATAATTATACCACAAGACAATTTATAAGCGTCATATAAATAGAACTAGTACACGTAGAATACGGGGTGTTACAAATTTGGACTCATTTAGGGCATGATTTTATTAGAATTAGTGTCTTCAAATGCATATTTTGTCTCAATAACTGATGTAAAATCATAAGTTTCAGGTATTTAGAGTTTGAGACAAAGCATGGACACTACTTGGAAAAAAGGAACAAAACGGCTGAAAAGACGAAGAAAAGAAGGCCTACGGATCGCCTAATACATTAGGCGAGTCGCCGAATGGCCTGAACCTCTCCGAAAGTTCCAGTGTGCTGAGCCCTGAAGGAAAAGATCAAGTCAGTGATGAAAAGGAGCAGTCGGCACGTCGCCAAACAGTTCCGCGATACAGTACTATACCCCCAATGATCCAGAATGCGAAGATGCTGAAGGCAAGAGCTGAGAGGCGATGAAGCAGACCAAAGGGCGGATCACCGAGTGCATTGGCGATACCGACTAACTGCGCCAAGTAACCCTTCGCAGCACACTTTTTGAAACCTATAAATACTTGTTTAAATTTTATTTCAACAGACAATTTTAGATAAAACATTTTTATTTTCTAAGTTTTCAAGTAGAGAGACCTTGTTCTTAGCTTTTGAAGATTTGAAGACTTTCAATTCCAAGAAATTGGAAGTGGGTGTTAAAGATTCTTCATCCTAGACTCATTTAAAGTGAATATAAATCATACCTAGTTGATGTTACTTCGATTTGGTATCATTTTCTTCCTTTTTTCTATGTCTAGCTAAAACCCCAATTCTTGGGGTGTGATTTTGTGAATATGGGCTAAATTATCTGTTGGATCTTACTTGTTGATGGTTTATTTGTTGTTTAAATGTGATTTCGTTTAGTAGTTGTGTATGAACTTAATGGGATTGTAGTTGCAAATAAGATTTTATCTTAGTGTTTTTGGCTTGCTCGAGAGAGAGGTCGTAAAACTAAGACTACTAAATTGATAGCTGGTGGTATTGGGTCGACATGGGTTCAGCTCAAGAGAGTGAATCCTAGTACTTCTCCTACATATTCAGCTCGAGAGAGTGAATGGGCTAAGGCTGAGGCTGTGCTTAATGTGGCAACTCTGTGTTCGAGAGAAACCGAGTTGATTCGGGGTAAGTTACTCGAGAGAGAATTTACTTCCACTATAGTCTAGCCTAGTCACAAATGCTCAATAATTTACTATCAAAAGCATGTACCCTATAGTCTAGTTTAATCCATATTCCTATCACATCCCAAGAATCCTGTCTCCATATCTCATTTGTTTATATTTTTGCTGTTTTTAGTTGTTAATTAATAAAAAAACCCCATTAATAATTGACGCTTGCGTCACTCCTTAGATTTAGTATGTTTTTATTTGTTAATATTTATAGCTATGACTAATTAGAACTTGATTTTATTTTTCTACTAATTTTCAAAACCTATCCCTATGGGATCGATCCCAACCCTTGGTTGGGTTATATCACTACACGAGATCGTTTGGCACTTATAGTATTAGTTGATTATGTCGAACATCACATTTGTTCTTATAAAATTCAACTCATGTTGGATCACAAGCCTAGTATCGAGCACCAAAGGATACTGAATCCGCCTGTGCAAGAGGTAGTGAAAAAGGAAATCATCAAGTGGTTGGATGATGGAGTCATTTATCCCAGTGCAGATAGTAGTTGGGTTTGTCCTGTTAAGTGTGTGTCCAAGAATGGTGGGATTACTGTGGTACCTAATGCGAAAAATGAGCTTGTTCCGATGCGGCTAGTTACTGGATGGAGAGTATGCATGGGCTACAGAAAATTAAATGCTTGGACAGAAAAAGACCACTTCCCTATGTCGTTCATGGATCAGATGTTGGACCCCCTTACTGGTAAGGGTTGGTATTGTTTTCTTGATGGTTATTCGAGCTACAATCAGATTTCCATAGCTCCAGAAGACCAAGAGACACTATAACAAATTTCATTATCAGGGACGGATAATTTCGTCATCTAAAAATCTTGTGTGACGAAAAATTTCATCAATCAATCGTCACTAAATGTGTCGCTAAAAGTATACAAAGACGATTTAGTGCTTCGTCGCTAAAAGTATTATATTAACTACAAAAAATAAAAATCGCCCCCAAATAAATAAACATTTGTGACGAATTTATTTGTGATAATTTTTTTTTTTGTAGTTAATATTATGTTTTGTCACTAAAAAGGTTATTACTATCGACAAAATTATATCGTCGTTAATTATTTAGGTTAATCAGTGACGACATCAATTGTCTCTAAAGTGATATGTATTTCGTAGTTGAATAAATGTAATATCGTCACTAATGACTATTTTTTATATACAAAAAATCATTTTGTCCTTAAATGTATAAATTAGGGACAAATTTATTATTATAAAGAAGGTTGATAATTTTTTGGTTAAATCTATCATTGTGTCACTAAAAATAATGTTTTTACCGACAACATGTATTGTCACAATAAATTATCATTATTAGTGACAATTACAATTGTCATAAAATAAAATAAAAAATTGTATTCAATATAAAGGAGGAAATTGCGACAAATATATTTTTGTCACTAAATGGCGAATTTATTTATTTCGTGACAAAAAATTTTGTCTTAAAAAGTTTGATTTAGTCGTTGCTAATAGTTACCTTTAATGACAAAATCTTTTGTCACCAATTGCATTCATTGATGACATTTAATTATTTTATATCAATGTGATTTTTTAAATTATAGAGTTGCATAAATCTAAAATTAAATAAGAAAACATGCTAGATAATAATGAAATCCACCCATGATCATAAAATTGAAAACGACTAAAATATATGAAGGTAATATGCCATTACAAGCTCCTTAAATTAAAATAAAATATGTCCAATAACAAGCAAATCTAACTGAAATAGAAGAAATATTACTCCTAAACTGAGACTGAAAAGTAAGAGTTTCTTCCAAAGTACCAATAATGTGGTGATACTTAGTTTGCATTAGTCTTAATTCAATTCTCACCTTTTATACCTGTGTATAAAAGAGAAAACAAATTTACAAGATTTAATATAAAGTAGAATCTGCAACATTACATTATGTTTTTCATACATTGTAATGCCAAGTTTCTGCAAAGATAAATCAATCATACATAATATGAAGCTACACATATATACAAACTATATCCCCACTGCTATTTGTGGTGTGCATGAAGGACTTCACAAGGCGTTGATGCTATGGGTGGCTGAAACTGAAACACTTTTGTTTTGCAGATAAACATGCTCATATTTTGCAAAGGGAATATAACATATGTGTTAATGCTAATAAGATCAGGAATAAAAATATTCTCAGAGGTCACATGGCTCACTACAAATGCTACAAAGTTTAATGTTTATACTTCCATCATGGGAAACAAGAGGTAAATTATATATGTTAATTGTCTGAATACGCCAGAGGTAACCACCAATTAAATACCTGGGCGTGCCTATCACTATAGATTGTGATGTGTTAGTAGGAAAAATGACAGCCAAGGTGAAAATGTGAGGCTCGAGGAACCTGTGTTTCACTAGTAGACTTCAACTGGTCAATACCATGCTGCTGCATATACATGTATACTGGTCTATTATTTTCTCACTGCCTAAACAGGTGCTGAAAGATAAAAAGTTGTTTGCAGGAAAAATACACTCCAACAAACAAAATTCATGGGCTGAACTGATCATAATAAGTATCTTTCAAATAATTTTCTTCAATATATGCCTTAAATATCAAGCAATGTCCTCACATTAAGTCACCAATCCTTCAATACTTACGGGTTCAAAGAATAAAAGAAATTGCAATCCATAAAGTCATCAGATACCAAGCAAATAATCAAATTTCACCAACCAAAAGTCTGTTAAGCTTATTTATATTATATCCATAGTTTTCCTTCCACAACCTCCATAAGAAACTGATTTTCAAACATTGAAACAAATTAAAAACCAGAAATTGAAGAAAAACAATTCTTATCAATTTAGGAAGATGAAATATGAAAGGTAGGTCGAAACAAATTGAGTAATATGCAGCAGAATTGGCGATAAGGGATAGAATTACAATGGAATTGTGAATAGGAAATATTACAGAAATGGCAAATTATAGATTTTCAAAATTTGAATTTGGTAATCTTATCAGAATTTCTCCTTTCATGGGATATAGTATGCAAGCGAAAAAGAAAAGGACGACTTTGGATCACTGATTGTGTGTTATGGAATGAAGCTGCAGTAGGAAAGTATGTCTGTAATATAGCCAACAAAGTTGATAACCTATGAGTAAAATGAATGAACAATGTGTATAAAGGAGGCTGACTGATGGGAATATATACCTAAATAAGACAATTGCTGGTACTAGAAGAAGATTTGAGGTATGAAGAACAGATGTAGTGTTGGATACTGTGGAAATGGATGATTCAAGACATGATGAAAATACACAATTATAAAATAATTATTATTTTGGACTATCTATTTTTAGTAAATTCGACAACTAAAGTGATTTGGAGGGAGTATCTTTTCTTAAATGTCAGCATAGTATTTAATTTATGAATGTGTGTTGCAGGCAATGTGGGAAACCATTCAAGCCAGAGAAACCTCATGCCCACATGAAGTCCTGCAAAGGGATGAAAGCTCTGTGAAAGGGTGCTCATTTTGCTGCTACTAACAAGACATCCAAGGATGCACCAATTTTTTTTTTTATAATTATTCTTATTCAACTTCTATTGGAATTAGATTATGTTTTTTTTTAGAACTTTTGGACAAACCTTCCAGGTATATTTTTGAGTAAGAAGGTTCACAGACAAAAGCCTAAGCAATTCATGAATTCACAAGTAGTTAAAATCCTGATTTCCATTTTAATCTCAAGTATTACGTCGTGCGAATCTGAGTTAGTTCAGGCAGTGTACAACATGGATAAAAGATTAAACAGGCAATAATAACAAGACAAGCAAACTTTTGATGATGAAAATATCTGATTTAAGTTTTTTCTTTCGCCAGTTTAATGAAGATAAATTATTCTTTACATTTGGATACTGAAGCAGTATGTCATGTCTACTCCTCTCTAAATATCTTAGAGCCTAATCAACTGTTAATGACCATATTCAGGTCATTGCAACATACCTAATCTAATAGCATCTGTAATGAACAATCGAATTTCCAGGCGGTTAGTAGTCAATAGCTAAGATCATAGCTGATTACTTGCCTCCAAGAATTGTGGAGTCAACATGATCGAGCAAAAACCTATATAACTTGTATACAAGCCTTTGATAACACACACTCGAAGAAGGCTGTTAGTAGGTACAATTGGAGGCTAGGAACTAGACCAAAACTGACATGGTGGAGACCAATCTGAAATACTTGCAACATCCCAAAACACGACTTCATCTACTGGCTGGCTATACATAGAAGACTACTAACCAGAGAGAGGCTAGGCAAGATAGGACTAACAAAAAATAGAACTTGAACACTATGTGGGAATGCCAACATCACACATCACTTCTTC